>QHHG01000263.1:0-76021 GCA_004367055.1 Fusarium sp. NRRL 66335
TAATCTTAGCTTTATTTGAAGAGTGTGATATATTGGGTTGTTGAAAAATATCTAATTAAATGGTGATGATGTAGGTTAAGGGATTTTTTGGAGCACTTGCTTATCTGGAGCACTTGCTTATCACGCACGTTATAGTTTACGAAAATCCCTCACAGTAGGACTTTCCGTTCATCAAGCTTTAATAAAATGGCATACTTGAACCTACCTCGCGTTCCAGAGCGAAACAGAAACAACAATAATTAACAACACTACGTATTGCAAGACAAAATGTCCGATCCGAAAGTTTCCTTCCCCAATGAACTCTACAGAATGATTGTGCAACACGTTGTCAATCTGAACTACGGACCAATACAGGATACATTGCTCGCACTTGCACAGTCATTCGAACCTCTATCGGACTTAGCTGAAGAACAGTTGTACACACATCCTCGAGATCTTGACACTATTGTGAAACAGCAACAGTTCCTTCAAGGCATCAAGGCCAGGCCTGGTCGCGGAACTTTCACACAATCTTTAAGACTTCTTTGGGACCCCAGTGGAGCAAACAGCCAATTGTTAATTGACATCGTTCACGGTTGCCCCAATGTTAACTTCTTGTTAATCCAGCGCGGGAACGATATCAATGATTCGACTTCACTTCCCTGTCATTGTATTCGAAGTTTCAGTATGATACTGAATGCATGTCGGCATGTTACTTCTTTCCATTTCTCTACCGTGCTCGAGTGGAATAATCTCTTTGAGCAAGAAGTCATTGGTCCAAATCATAGCCAAATGTTGACAGATCAGATTTCCGCTCAACCTCATACAGTCCGGCTTTTGGGGCAGATTGAAATTCTAACCTTGACTGGGCAATCTGACTGGGTCATGGAGGGATTTCTACCTTACCTTACATCTAATCTTACCTCTCTTTTCCTCAGCCAGGATTGCTCAATGGGAGACAGCCCGACTCCTTTTGTTACTCTATCTCGACAATGTACGCAGCTGAAATCGCTTGAGTTCAGGCAGACCCTTGATACTTCAGATGATCTCGAAGCGGCATGTCAAGCCTGGGGCAACACCCTAGAGGTTCTCAAAATCTCTAGCATTGCAGATATGCGTGAATGGATCCCGCAAATTATGCAGTCCATGAAGGCGTTGAGAGTATTGCATTTAGGTCCAGGCTGCTCTCTGTCTACCTTGAGCGTTAGAGCTATCGCGATGGCGAAATCTCCGTTGGAGGAAATATCTCTGGGAGACATCCTGCCTGAATCTGCCGATTCGTTTGAAGCATCAGACGAAACGAATCGGGCAGTTAGAGAATTGGTTGATGCACACTCATCCAGACTTCAACTTCTTGAGCTGCGTTGCGCTGATGTCGGAAGAGACGTACTGCAGAGTTGTAAGAAAGCACATCAACTCCACACACTTGATCTGACGGTCAGGGATCCGCCTGAAGTTTGGGAGGTTGATGACCTTCTCGATGCCTGTGATCAACTGGATAACTTTCCATCCTGGTTTAAGCGAGTTTCAATTCGCAAAAGCGAATGGGACCTCCGAATGAAGATGAGGAATGAAGTTCAAAATAAGTGGCTAGAGCAAGAACCAGCGATCTATAGGCTAGGAACATAATTAAGTACAAATTTATGACGCAAAGTGCCCATACCGTTGAAACAGCAGTCCTTTCAAGATGCCAGTTCGGGAACAAGGTGGTCTAGATAGCTCCCACAGAAAGCTTCCAAAGAAACAAAGGTATCCGTGTCGTCGGTAAAAACCCCTCCAAGCTGACCTTCTGGACGATCCCGCGCTGCGATCCACCACCGCCCATCCACCATCCGCTGCGTCAAAGAGCCCTTTGCCTTGGCTGCAGCTTCTAATAGCCCTTTTGCATGAGGATAAATCCATAGCTCCTCATACCGCTGGATGAAATTGCTCTTCTTACACGTCCCATGATAGAAAGGATAGATATATCCAGTGGCTATGTTCGTCCCGAGCTTAACTTTTCTGATCCATTTACTTGCTGGTTCGTTGTAGTCGAGCGCCTCGTATAGTTTTGTCAGAGCTGTAACCACATTGCCTGGCATTTGGATTGCAAATGGTTTAAATGGATGTTGTTTCTTGGGGTTGTTTTTCTTAATAATACTTTTGTGGTCAGGGCTAGAGAAGGCGATGTTGCGCATCCATTCCACGTTGGCGCATTGGGTAGCTGTAAACGCTGATTCGTAGTCGACAGTTATGTGCAAATCAGTCTGCTTGGTGCCAAAGTCACTCTCTGGGGGAAGAATTCTAGAGCCCTTGGTCCTCGGAACACTGCCGGTTGTAATTTTAGTACGGTGGACCTCCTGGCGAGCGTACAGTTTGCCAAGGTAATATTGGTCCGAATTCCGATACTTAGATGTGGCATTATATGTGTTCTCAATCAAGAGCAGTGCTGCGTCAATGACCTCACGTAGATCACCCAGTGGTCCAATAACAGTGCCGGAGTTAAGGTACTTAGGATCGGCGTAGCGCATGCTCCGGTCTTGGGTATATTTCCCATATACATTATGGGGCAGAAAAGATCCTGGTACCGCCCAACATTGCGGTTCGTCCCGTAATCTTGGAAAACAAGCCTTGTCTGCACCAAATAGAACGCTGTGCCGAAGATTCTTTCGACCAGCGTCATCAACGTTGAGGCCGAACCTATCCGACAGGACTCTGTTGTGACACCCCATTATCTCAAAATATCGCTCGATGATAACTTCAACCGGTAATTGAGCCAGAACATCATGTCCATCGACGACTATAACTAAATCATCTTGGTGTAACCCAGCCGGGCCGTGGAGGTAGCGCTGGATGCTGTAAAGCTTGGCGATGTGACCTGCCTTTGCATCGAATTGATCTTTGCCGTTGTAGCCAAGGATAGAGGGAATTGGGTAACGATTTGCAAGTCCAGAGATAATATTTGCACAAAGGTTGAGACTTGGTTCGGAGGCAGGGATGAGGTAGTGGACTCGTGAAGTTTTCGTTGGTGATGAAGAGAAACGGGGTGGTTGTAGGATGTCCTGTAGGGTGGTCAGTTTAAAGTAACAAATTGATAGGATAACATACAGTCGCTCTAAGAGTGTGATATGTGAAGAGAACCAATAGAGCGGTGACAGTAACGGGTATTGCCCTTTTTGGGTTCATCCACGGCCAGGACGTCAGCAGCGTCATATTGACAAGTCCCTGAAAGGAAAATGATGAGGGGTATCAGGATAAGAGGTACACACTTGCTTCATAGGGCTTCAGCGGAAATGTTAGCAAGGGAGAAAAGGACAGTTGGCGTTATGGTTTATGCAAGGGAGTGCCATCAGCGTTTGACGCCTGCCCTTGTATAGTAAATGTCTTGGATTTAGCAGCAAGGCGAGTCTCTTTCGTCATTGTAGCAACAGTGCAGCCGTAGCACAACGCAATTAAATGTAAGAATTATTTCTATGGAGGAGCTTAGGTTAATACAGTTTTCGTTCAGTGGTTAGTCATAGTAAATATTAACATCGTTACGTTATGATTTTAAAAGCCTCCACCGTTGTATAAGTAATTTCTAAAAAAGCTTTTTTTGAAGTCTATATATCTATTGCTAATCTACAATATTAAATCTAAACTATTGTTTTTCCTATCCTAGCATCTAAAGGTGGGTAGCATTTTCCTTGATCTTAGCTATCATTCGCTGACCAATCTCACCATCAACCTTGCTAAACATAGCAACAACAGCCTCCCTTAAAGGCGCAGGTGTACCAGCCAAGCTTCCAACAACGTTACCAACGAACTTCTCCTTCTCAGCATCGTCAAATACTCTCCTCCACAGATCCCGAGGCTGGACAAAGTCCTCATCATCGACAGGGATTTCATTCAAACCAAGAAGTGCATTGGCAGCGATGCGTTCGTGGTGTGTGACCTGAGTGATGGACTGAGTAGTGACGCCAGGGCTGAGAGTGCTTCGCACGTAGTTAGGATCACCGCCGTAGTTCTTGGTAGTGGTTATACCGTCGCGGACGTAGGGAGCGTAGACATTGGCAACGGGGCGGTTTGAAGGGAGTTGAAAGTAGTTGGAACCCAGGCGGTACCGCTGAGCGTCGGGGTAAGCGAACATGCGAGCTTGCAGCACTGGATATTGTTAATATGTAGATAAGTAGCCACGGCAGGGATTACAAACTTGGATCGGGCGTCATGGTGATACCAGGGACAAGGTTGGAGGGCGAGAAGGCAGCTTGCTCAATCTCGGCAAAGTAGTTGTCAGGCTATTATATATCAGTACTCAACTTATGTTCACGTCCCAGCTTGGATACTCACGTTCTTGGTCAAGGTCATCTTTCCAACCTCGATCAAAGGAAACTCCTTATGAGACCAAACCTTGGTAATGTCAAACAAAGCGCGACCAAAAGTCTCAGCTCTCTCAGGTTCCATGACCTGAACGTACAACTTCCAGACAGGATACTCTCCACGGGCAATAGCATCCCAGAGATCCTCAGTATGGTAATCAGCGTTAGCACCAGCCAACTTCTCAGCCTCCTCTGCGGTTGCAAAGCTGGTGTGGCCAGTCTCGGGGCGGAAGTGGAATTTGCAGTAACGGGGTCGGCCAGAGCTGTCAATGAGCTTGAAGGTGTGAACACCGAAGCCAGTGACGCGACGGATCGAGTCTGGAAGACCGCGGCTACCAAACAGATGCATCAAGGTGTGAACACTCTCGGGTTGGTTGACGTGAAAGTCCCAGAACTGAAATGCATTAGAAAAAGGTGACTTTATGAGTCTTGGCGGCTTACCATGGTGGCATCAGGTCGGTTGGTGGCGGGATGTCTCTTGTGGCTTCGGTTCAGCGAAGGGAATCGCATGGGATCACGAACAAAGAAGACAGGCTAAACTTATTAATACTTGGACCATCATTGATCAAACGACAACTTACGACGTGGTTCCCGACAATATCATAGTTTCCTTCCTCAGTGAAGAACTTGACAGAGAAACCACGGACATCGCGAACAGTATCAGCGCTGCCCTTCTCACCGCCAGTGGTGCTGAGACGGAAGAGAACCTGGGTCTTCTTGCCAGCGGTGTCGAGGAACTTGGCGCAGGTCAATTGAGCGATTTCAGGGTTTGTGACCTCGAATTCACCCCAGGCACCTGCAGCCTTGGCGTGGACGACTCTACAGGATGGTTGTTAGTCAGATTACTCATCGCTTGGTAAGTCGTGAGTAATTGACTGTCTGACGTACCGCTCAGGAATGCGTTCTCGGCTGAAATGGGCAAGAGTCTCGAGGAGAAGAGTATCACCAAGCGTTGTGAGACCACCGCCGCCATAAACGGGCAAGGTAGTGCTCACAGAGGGATCGCGAACAGGCTGGCCTAGGCAAGTTAAAATACGACAGCGGATACCTGGCATGGAGACTTACCCTCGGCCAGAGTATATACAGGGTTAGACATTATGAAAGCTGGCAATTGAAAGAGACGAAGACAGATGAGAGTTTCGATGACGAGAAACAAAACAAGGAATTCCAGTCTTAGGGTTAAATATCACACCTCAAATTAACGTAACTTCAATGCCGAGCGACCTCCGATAGATAAGAATGGATGTACTTTTCTAATCTACAGTTTTGAAAGTGGACTCGGTATTCCTGGTGGATTGCTTTTAGCAGTTACAGGTTACAAGGATTAGAAAACCCATAAAGTGGTCCTAAACATATTTACATTTGCTACCTAGTATTTTATTCAGATACAGAAAAAGAGCTATATAAGAAAGTTATACTAAAACTAATATTATTAAATAGCTTCCTAACTACTCTTTTAAATAGTAATATCCTATATTTGTAAAATCGAGACTTATGGCTAATATAAGCAATCTGGGGCTTGTATCTGTACCAGCGCAGGGCTTTCCAACCCTTGTAACCTGTAGTGTAAGCGCTGCCGAAGGGCCGATAAAACTGGTCCCCGAGACCACCGAACTGTTCCCGAGCACAGAAGTTCTAGACTACGCCGAACGAGATACCGGCGCTCACTCGGCGGCATTCTTATCGGTTCCTGGCTATACGCTGGGAATAAAATATTTGTTACTTATTAGCGTCACTGGCATTTTTGAGGCTTAACTGTGCCACGAACATGCTCGAGTCTTCGTATAGGGAATACGTCATCGCATTTATACCGAGAGGTCCGAATAGTTTCAGCATCTAGGTTACAACAGAAACGTCGGCATTTTGATGCCGCAAGACGTGTATGTCAAGAATCTCCATCTTTTACATAACGAATTTGCTCAGCGACAGCATCCCAATGGAGAATATAAATACCATGGCTTTTGAAGGACGTTGTGGTTTTCCAATCCATCAATCCCTCAGACTTCACTTACAAACATCTTGCCTGCAACAAGATCCTCTGCTCCCCTTGCTCTTCAGCATCAATTCGTTGATTTGAATCATCACCTCTTCACCTCTCTCAAGACTGACACTTGACAAAAATGGCCTTCGTCGCAAATGGAAATGAATACGACTTCATCATTGTCGGTGGTGGCACTGCGGGCAACGCCGTAGCCGGCCGTCTCGCTGAAAATCCTCACGTCCGCATCCTTATCATCGAAGCCGGCATCCCCAACCCGCAACAGATCCCCGAAATCACTACGCCCTCCAAAGCCTTCAACCTCCGCGGTAGCAAGCATGACTGGGCCTACAAATCCACCATGATCAAGCGTGATGACTACGAGCGCATTGAAAAGCCCAATACCCGCGGAAAGGTCCTTGGTGGTTCGTCCTGTGCCAACTACTTCACCTGGATCCCTGGTTCGAAGCCTACTTTTGACGATTGGGAGGCTTTCGGTGGATCTGACTGGAATTGGGATGGCTGCGTGGAGTATCTTCGCAAGTGTGCTACGTATCATGATGAGGAGAAACTTTATCCTTCTGAGCTGAAGAAGATTGGTACCGGGGGCCCTATTCAGATTGCGCACGCTGATCTTGTTTCTGAGATGCAGCCCTGGCGGGATGCTTTGACTGAGGCTTGGGTTTCCAAGGGCGAGGTTCTCACAGAGAATATTTACGATGGTGAGATGAGAGGTCTTACGCATTGTGTTGATACTATCCATGGGGGTCAGAGACAGGGAAGTTTTTTGTATCTGAAGAACAAGCCCAATGTCACTATCCTCTACGGCGTTCAGTCCAAGGAGTTGATTATTGATCCTCGCACCAACACTTGTCTTGGTGTCAGTGTCATCAACCCTGCCACCAAGAGTGAAATCAGTGTCTTTGCCAGCAGGGAGGTCATCCTGTCTCAGGGTGTTTTCGAGACCCCCAAGCTTCTCATGCTCTCTGGTATCGGTCCTTCTGAGGAACTCCAGAAGAATGGTATCAACGTCAAGCTTGACTCTCCTCACGTTGGCCAGCATCTTCTAGATCACCCTATCGTTCCTTTCGTTCTTCAAGTCAAGGATGGTTTCGGCATGGAGGACTACATCCTTCGAGATGGTGTTGCCAATAGCGCTGCTATTGATCAGTATAAGCATGACAAGACTGGCCCTGTCAGCTCCGGTCTTCTCGAACTTGTTGGTTTCCCCCGTATTGACGAGCGACTGGAACAGCACCAGTCCTACCGAGAAGCCAAGGCTGCAAACGGTGGTCTCGATCCCTTCGGTCCCAAGGGCCAACCTCACTTCGAGCTTGACTTTGTCGGAATGTTTAGCACTGCTTTCCAATGGCACTACCCTGTTCCTGAGAAGGGTAACTACATGACCGTCATTGTCGATCTTCTGCGCCCACTTTCTGAAGGTCAGGTCACTCTGAACAGCAGTGATCCTCTGGTTCAGCCTAACATCAACCTTAACTTTTTTGGCAACGAGCTTGATATTCTTGCTATGCGTGAGGGTGTTCGCTGGACATATGATGTTCTCACAACCGGCAAGGGTTTCAAGGATGTCGTCATTGGCGAGTATCCTTGGAGAATGCCCCTTGAGTCTGATGAGGAGATGAAGAGAGCTGTTCTCGACCGTAGCCAGACTGGTTACCGTAAGTCAAACCTACAGTGTCAAAGACTGTCTACTAATCCGTATCTCAGACCCTTGCGGTACTGCACGTCTCTCCAAGAATATCCAACAGGGTGTCGTTGACTCTCGTCTTCGGGTTCATGGAGTCAAGAACCTTCGCATTGCTGATGCTTCCGTCATCCCTGTCATTCCGGACTGTCGCATTCAGAACTCTGTCTACATGATCGGAGAAAAGGTATGATATCATTTGACTCTTTCTGATTCCATAGCTGACTTATTTCCTAGGGTGCCGACATGATCAAGGCTGACCATCCCGAAATCTTTGGCCAAGGCGCTACTATCCGGGCCAACCCTTTTACTAGCCGTCTGTAAATGGGTACCAAAGCTTGATGAGGTGGAACATCAGTTATAATTGACTTTCATTTAAACATAGTAAATAAAATTGAGTAATTTTGCAATAGAATATGTTAACTATTTTTCCCGCTGCGTTCCATTTACATTGCCTAGTGCAGGGCTACCGTCAGATCAGATCCACAATCAGATGTATCAATCAATTCAAACACATGGATATATACATCTAATGTATCTGATATCTGTAGAAAAGATGGTAACTACCCTAGAACCGTAAGATTAGACTTGATTCACTGGCTAAGCTAACTAACTCATTTGCGCATTATACTAGACTTGCTATATCTGATTAAGTTCCAGCCAGTGAGATTAGCGGAGAAATCATCCTGGAGATCTAGTCGAAAGCAGCTAGATTCATTTTTGGAAACACCGACCAGGTTAAATTGGCTGTTATTATCAGGAACTCCAATGGCAATGTGGGCCAGCTACGGAGTAGTCCTGAGCAAATCGGATAGCGTTGTGTCTGTTGCAAGCGAGCTAATTATAGAAACCAGACGGCTTTACAGTGAAGTCCGTAGGACACGGATTACAGCCCCCCTGTTGTCGGTGGTATATTAATTTGACACTCCGGTATCTGAAAATTTCAACTACTTACTTGAATGAGCACAGTATTCCTAGGTCACGCGAGACTGTCTAGATTTTATTCTTCTCTTTATTTAGCGGTCTCTGGAAAAGCTATAGTCTTTACATCTCAACATCGGGATATCTAGCGAGATGGCTTTAATGCGCTGCATAAACACGGAAACATTCGAGCTACATACCAGTACGCAAATCAACTTCAAAGAGCAAGGCTACGCCATTTTATCCCACCGATGGGGAGCTGATGAGATCCTGTTCTCTCAGATTGGTCAATTCGCCCAAGAATTAAGACATACCAAGCATCGTCACGCTCTACCCCAACTGGACAAGATTTTCGGCGCCTGTATTACCGCTAGGAAACAAGGTTTCCAGTGGATGTGGATCGACAACTGCTGTATCAACAAGTCTGACAGCTCGGAGCTATCTGAATCCATCAACTCAATGTTCAAATGGTATAGCGAGGCTGTGGTTTGTTTGACATATCTGTCTGACGTGCGCAAAACTTCGGCAACTCATGTTGGATCTCAAGTCTTTCGGAGCTTTGACACAGGTGATATGTCGAAATGGTTCACACGTGGATGGACATTGCAGGAGCTTCTCGCACCGCGGAAGCTTCTATTCTATGATGCGGACTGGAATTATCTTGGATCAAAGGAAGACTTGGCAGAAGCTGTCGAGGACGTTACTGGTATTAGTGCACGCTATCTCACTGGACAGGAGGACTTCCGAGTAGCCTGTATCGCAGCCAAGATGAGCTGGGCAGCAAATCGCGAAACCACACGGGAGGAGGATATTGCATACAGTCTATACGGAATTTTCAACCTCCACTTGCCTGTCCAGTATGGAGAAGGTAAAGGAGCCTTTTTACGACTACAGGATGCTCTGATCGCTAAGAACGACGAGTCCCTCTTCGCCTGGAAAATGCCTCTTGAGGGACCAGGGTCCGCATATCAGATCGTACCAGACAACATGGTAGATCTAGGGCCAGATGAGTGGGGTCTTCTAGCTCCCTCGCCGAAATGGTACAGTCATTGTGGAAAGATGACAACACAGCACAAGAAGATGGTGATGAGGCAACGAGGAGGATTTACAAGAACGCCTCAAGGAATCAGTGGTGCTATTGGCAAGCGAAATCACTACGTCACTGCCGTACTTACTGGATTGACTGTTGTGGGAGCAATACCTTTCCAAATATGGCTGGCTGTGAGACAGAGGACAACACTCAAGTACACTCTTAATTGTTGGGAACCGAACGAGGCTGGTGTACTGAGAGCTGTGCGACTGCATCTACGACCTGTCCGGAGGGATCCCCCAATGTGGATCCGGACTGCGAGCCAAGGCTATGATTTGGTAAAAGAGTCACCGTCTACGGATTACGCTGCGGTAGGAACAGTGTGGCAGCCTCAACTATTCTAAACATGCTGTCCTTGATGTCATATAGATATGAACTAGGAAAAGACACCAATATAAACGCGAAAGAAATTAGATTGCACCTTTCACTGTTACTTCGAGATAATGTTGACTTTAGTCCCGACTCTCTCGCATTGTTAATGATCCAGAAAGTCTTGTGAAAGCACCGGATTTATAGAGCTTTGAAACTGTAATTCATTTAAGAGAAGCTTGACTGCTATAATCCCCACCAGTAACATTGCCTTAGCTTTGGGTAAAGCAAACGTCATAGATTAATGCCCGGGTTGCCAGAAGAGAATAACATTCAGAGAGCTCATCCGAATTTGTGTAGAGTAACTGGGCTTACATTGACCCCAGCGCTATCATGATCCTCTGACACCAGTCTGTTCGCCGAGAGCTTTCTACACCACAAACTCTCCCCCGTCTCCTAGCACCACTTGGTTACCCGCTTCATAAAGACCCATGTATTCATCCTTCAGAGTGTTTCCACTAGAACTGGGATCTCTTACTTCACTGGGCTGCGGCTCAACGACCTCAGTCGTCGTCACTTGAGGCAAGCCTTCTTTTCGTGGAAGCCCATTGTTGACTTCGACGCAGTATGAGTGGCCAAGTTGAATTCCACTGCAATCATCTTTAACGGTTGGATTCTGGAATATGTCAGCGGAGCTTTCTGCCAAATAACAATTTGGTCAATTACATATTCAACGAATTCTTCTACTTTCAAGCCCCAGGCACTGGGCCATAGCTCGCAGTAGTGAAGGGGTAGATTGATTGTTTGGAAGAAGGTGCAATCGGAAGCGACTCCCGGATCTGTTGGGCCATCTGGGGTTGGCCCGTCAGTATTCCCGTGGGTCGCACTCTCTGTTGGCGAGTTTGTCGGGGTGGCAGTGCTATTCGACTTGAAACATTTCTCATGGACGAGCTCACGCTCACGTCTCCAGTACAACCCTTGTGTAGACCACGGAGATAACACATCTTCAGGATTGTACCATAAGAAAGATTTTGACATCACGTCAAGAACCTTGCCGTAGCAGGGATGGCAAAGCTCCTCCAGAGGTCTATCATGGCGATAATAATTAATCTGAGAAAAGTTGTCGAGAATCTCTATCGATGAAATTAGTTCTGTACACTTCAAGCGAACGGTGACCATTAACCTTGGCAGTAACGACCTGACTCATTATCCTTGACGCAGGTCTCGTTGAACCCTTGCCACTTGTTACTGACGCTCATTATCAACAGAATTGGTGTGATTCTAGCCATATAATCCGAGCTGTTCATATCCTTAGCACAGTCCTTCGTCACGGTGTCGTTCCATCTTCGAAGCGAATCAGAGCAGGTGTCAGTGCAGATTCTATTAGCCAGTTCCACATCCCCAACCCATTTTTGATAATAATTTGAGTTCATGTGGGGAATGTAGGTGTGACATTCTATGTCAGCCTCTAGAGCTTTGCCGCAGGCCTTGGAGACACGACCCTCCCTGATTGCTGGGTCCCCCATGCTGAAGGTTGCGGCGACCATTGGGAAGCCGAGAGAAAGTATGGAGTTGGCAGTGGTGATTTTCATGGTTGCAATGCAAAGCTACAGAACAAAGTGAATGCGATTCGTGTAGGATAATCGCGGGGACTTCGCTAAATATATACCCTAACGTAATGAGAACCATGGTTTAGTGTGTGGTTGGTTGTAGGTGGGGTGTGAACGGTCTCGGACGTGCCAAGGATGCCAAGCCAACAGCACCGGCAAGAGACCGATCAGGATTCAGGCAACAAGGAAAGGTAGATTATTTGACACCTGCAGATATGAGTAGAAAGACGTGTAGGGAGTGTCCGGATAACAGACACCTTGGCAAAAACAATCAATAACTTACTTTGATCTAGGTTGCCCTTGAATCTACCAGAATAGCTCCATAGCGCACTGGTCAGGCATGCAATACTGGAACCCACCGACACCCTTGCACAATCACCCGCGAATACAGGATACACCTGGTCGCCGCACATTCGTTTGTAAGTGCTATGCCCAATCTAGCGTTAGTATATGTATACGTGAGCCCATTGGAATCTGCGTTGGGATGGATCCCCGCAAGAGGAATAATTGAGATTTGCTTAAGTCACTATACCAAAGGTCCCTGTAGTATATTTAAAAGTATTACTTTAGTGGTATTTTATTTCAATAGAGAAGATTACCTTTCAAGAAAGGAATTATCAACAGGGTCCGGTGCTGACTCGCTATGCTACATAAATTGACTTGTATAGCAGATAATTGAATTACTGTGTTTAAGGATGAACAGTGCTAGTAGCCTTAAACTACCTTACAGTAATGAGAAAGAAATCACCCTCTCTCTGCTAGATGGTCCGACTCTTGGGTTTACATAGCTCACTCTAGCCGTAGCGTTGCCCTTCGGTGAACCAGAGAACGCATATACAGCCATCGCCGAACTGTCAGCTGGGATTGACATGGGGCTAGACCTCTTTTTAAACGTGACACCAGGACCCGCGATGTGAAATACAACGCCTTTGAAGTCCACGTCGTCAAAATTGGTCACGTTCAGAGCGACAAGTCCATCGCTGACTTCAATATCCAGGTAGACATCTGCGACATCTGGATCGTTGGTGACAGGTCTTCCTTTGCGTTTAGATGGGATAACACCTGCACGGTACGCAGCTCTCTGTGCAATAAGACTTGTTCCGTTTATATCAGCCGCCAGGTAATTGCGCAGAAACGTGTTGTTGCGCCTTCCGGAATGGTTTGGGAACCCATCCAGAACCTCATTATCCGCGACCCCAAGCTTACCCCAGTTATCAATCACAGTGTTCCCTGGTTCTGTCAGCGCCTTTCTACTATTTGCGGACGGTGCACTTACAACCGGTGAGCTGCTCTGGAATCCAATCATTGGGCGCATAATATTTACCAGATGTAAAACCAAGATTGTTGACCCAGGTTATATTTCTTGAGGCTTCATCTGTTCCGAGCATCAGTATATGAGACGAGGAAATAGTTTAGTTACATACCGGGGTATAAAGCTTGCCACCCTGCGTCATAGATGAAGTTGGACGACACTGTTGTGTTGGGTGACCTAGATAACGTGTAGACGCCTCCAAAGTCGGTATGGGAGCGACCAAAATGGTGAATCAGATTTCCCTCAATCAGATTATTCTTCATGACAGTGGGCGTATTATAGAGCGGCTGATAATTGTAAAGACCTCGCTTAATATATTCCGGACTACCCCCTTCGTCATTGCTTCCCCAGCCTGGTCTTTGTTAGCAGTCTTACTCACCAAGGGCGTTAACGAACGTACCATAGCCATGACAAATACCGCTATATGGGTGATTGTAAATGTCGTTATGGGTGATAGAAGAGAACTGAGTATATGTAAATAGAATAGGGACAGTGGATGACCAGAGAACCGAATTGTTATTGAAGATGTTGTTAGATACGTGAATGTTTGTCACAAGCATTTCAGGCTGGGATGGGTGATGTGCGTCAGCTTGAATACCACCTACGGTGATACTGTTACCCATCACCTGGGTGAAATAGTTGTCGTCGATACGGATGTTGTTTGCTCCAAGTCCAACCCCCGTCAAGTGTGCGTTTTTATCATTTGCAACCCCAATACCTCCAGCGCCAAGCTCGCGGAAAGTACAAGACTCTAGTGTGATGTTGTATGCCGCACTGACCTGGATCGCGCTGGGCATCTGCCACCAGTGGGGTCTCGAAGCTTCAAAGTTGGGCCACAGACTATCATTTCCCATGTGACCACCGGTTTGCTGATCGATATATCCATAAGTATCCGGTCTCAACCAGGTGCTGTGCTTAAAGGTGATTCCCTTAAACTGCAAGTCATGAACGGGTTCTCCGTACGTTCCGCCAACGGCCATCAGAACCTCTTGGGTGCCGAGATAGGCGGATGCGGTGGTCATGTCTTCGTGGTCTAATGGCTTGTAATAGACAGTCGACTGATTTCTGTCAAGATAGAATTGACCGCCAACGGTCAGCAGGGCCCTGACGTTTTGGATCCAGACACCCCCATCCCAAAACGGCTCTGCGATTTGATCATAGCCAATGAGTTGGTTGGCCCATATATCTTTCTTCATCTCAAGCGCGCGATCCCCAACCTTTTCTATCAGCGCAATCCGATCGGTAAAGGAGTTGATAGCACGAAGCTCGCCGTTCTCAATGCCTGGGACTTTCATGATCCAATCGTAATTCGAACTGTTCCAGGTCATTCCGACTTTGGTGTACTCAAAATCCGTCCGATTATGGATCTGGCGTCTGGCATACTGAGCAGCCAGCCCGTTCACGTAAAGATGACGGGACTTGGTTCCCTCGGGCACGGAAGCAGACCATATTCCATCCTTGCCTTCCGTCCAGTTGCTGATCTCATGACCTCCAGAAATGACAGTGTCTGAGCCAGACCATGTAACCGTAGAGCTACTGGTACCGGAGTCTTCAGCGTTAAATGCAATAGGCTCGTCGATCACCCAAGTACCTGGGCCAAGATGGACAGTGATATCATCTTTCGCCGACGGAATGAGTTCACGGACAAGCTCTTGTCCTTTTTTAAAACTTTTCACGGGCTCTTCGGCTGACCCAGGGTTACTATCCTGTCCTTTTCGATCAATGTAGATATCTGCTCCTACTGATAGCCGGATGGCGAAAAGCCAAAGAACGTACAAATGGATCTTCATAATTGGTACACACAGGAATTGCGCTGGCGAACACACAAGGTGCTGATTGATTAACTGTTTGCGGTCATTTCAAAACACATCTCGTATATATATCAAGCTAATACTTGGAAGTCCGATTAACCGACAATTCAGGCAGAATTCTACCCCTCATTGAGGATCTTCATCTTTCTTGGATCGGCATGATCATGTAACATACTTTACTTATAACCGAGCGAGTCAGCTACTAACATCTACAGGTCTTGCAGAGATACGTCATAATTTGTAGTTATTTATCTGTCCCACCAATAGCTGGCTTTACTTAAATGTAGGGATATATTCTAATTACCCAGTGGAAATTTAAATGCATAGATATATGGTATGGTAAAGCCGCACCTATCGCAAGCTGTCAACAAGTGCTGTCGTTATGCTGCATTGACAATCATCAACACCCTCCTCGCTCTTGTCACACGACTCGATACTGGTGTTACCGGTCCCATCCTGGAGGACGCGAGTGCACCTCTCCTCCTGCCTAGTGGCGACTGTCTCGCCGCACTGGCAACCGTCCTGGCCCTCCTCCCCTTGGTCGCAGGACTCTATGCTGGTATTTCCGGTGCCGTCCTGAAGGACGCGAGTGCAACGGATCTCCGTGAAGCGGTTAAGACAGGTGCAGCCGTCCTCGCCGTCTTCACAGGGGACGCGGTTGACGTTGCCAGTGCCGTCCTGTTCGACCTTGGTGCATTCTAGGGTCTGGGTGATGCCTCCTCGGCTGGTGGAATCGCCATTACGCTGGGGCGTACGCTGGAAGACATGGGGATGTGCGAGCGCCGTGGTGGCAAGGAGGGCTAAGGCGGTCTGTGTGAAGAATTTCATGTTGAGTGAGGGGTTGGTAATTGGATCAGGCAAGGATCGAACTTGGAGTTGGCGAAGGTAAAAGAGAGCGCTGCTCAATCTGGTAATAATTGGAATAGAGTGAATAATAAAAGCTAGCTCCAGGCAGATAAAAAAGAATTAAGAGACAACGACTAGTCAAGCGAGTACAGTAAAAAAGAGATCATTGCGGTCAAGCCACTATATATAGAGCGGTATAGTAACTCTATTATTCCAGGGTATGTGTTTTAAGGTTAATGCTTAAAGGCAATAGTTTGAAGATAGACCAGGGGACCCAGTAGTTAGTTTCAAGTTCTCTGAGGCATCTTAAAACTGGGGTAGGCTGTAACAGTTTCAGCTACCCTAGGATAAAACTCCAGAGACTTATGAAACCACGCTAAGTTACATGTGCAGATGCATAGAGAGGTTGAATACTAGCTTCTCGCTAATAAAGCAGTTTGCGACTATTTTAAAGCAGGTGCCTGTATTTAACAAATGCATGACCACATATGTTTACAGAGACATTCCCTTAGTAAAAGCATGTTACCACCCAATAGCTAAAATGGTAGTAGCTTACGTTTGTTATTACCTTCTAGCCTGCTAGCCCATCCTTGGATGTTCGAACCGCGACATGGGCATCATCTGTATTTAACCACTGTAACTGCCACAGCCTTTGCATTAACCCAGGATAATTTACAGCATACCCGCTGGGATAGCCTTGTCGTTGACCGATGGAACAAGTGTATGCTTCCTGTTCCCTCTGCTTTCGAAAAGCTTACCAGCGATGAAAGGATGTGTGGGAACTGGAAAGGAAGACAAGTCGATCTATGAGACTTCAAACGCTCACATGATAGTGACTGACATATGACGGCTGGGAAATAATACAATATAAGTTGAATACTTTTCTTCACTGTTGCAAGGTCTTCCTTGTTCTTCTAGTTTAGATCTATTGCCTCGAAGAGGTTAGCGCCAAGCTTATTGATCAGAGCCGCAAGACAACGGCAGACAAGAATAGCCTATTGGAACTAGGCTGGCCAATCACAGCCACCGCATAACTCTTCAAGTCATTACACAGTATGCTCGATAGTAGTTTAGTCCTGTTTACTAACACTTATTACTTGAAGCCAAGGTGTAAAATATATCTTGTAGTATCTTGACTCTCAGATAGCCACTGCCTTAGTATGAATAATTGATAGAGACCTACAGTTAAGCTAGGTATCTCAATTGAAAGGCCAGCACCAGTAGATAACATTGACAGTCCAGCCATCCACAGTATATAACACCCACGGCTTACCAGTTGGACCAGTACCCTTGTAGCAATTGAACGTATGAAACCCATTTGTACCCGTGCCAGACCAAGAATTCCCTTGCTTGCCACCAGCATCTGCAAAGATGCTAGACGTAAAAGATACACCACTACCGAAAGTACCTTAGTGCAGTCAGTATGTAGCTCAATCAAGGATTATAAAGGCAACTTACCCTTTACATCTCGACCCTCCCAGTGTACATTGCTTCCATGAACCACGTCGACATAGTCATCGGGACGGGATACCCCGTTTTGTTCGTGGCCGTCGGCGTAGTATGCCATGCCACTGGAGATCTCGTTACCTTTGTAAGAGTTGACAAGGTAGATCGTTTCGCGAGCGGCAGCAGCCCCAACCAGGGCTGAAGTGAGGAAAGCGGTGATCTTCATAGTGACTGATAAGGTTGAGTGGTCGTAATTAATGATGAGTTTTCTGCTGATTTGGAGACAACATATTTATAAAATGCAAAAATGCATACTTCGTCAATGCTTACTGATCATCGGAGTGCTGACTGAGTGTTCTTCCCGTGTGCTTAAAATGTCCAATGACGAGCCTCACATCAGCGGTGTTTAATTTGATGCAGTGCTACCGTTCAATGTGATCCAGCATCAGCGGCCTTTACTGATTTGGTAACTGGCCCACCGGAACGGATAACCGGCAATACTGTTTCGGAAATAATCATACGGCGGAAGCTTACATCTGCAGACCGGGCTCCACTAGTTTGCTTCTAGATAAGCGGCGACCACATTGGCTCAGTGGTGATTGGCCGAGTTATCCAAGTAACCCTTTCATCTATGTAGGGGATCTGCTTTCTGACAGATATCCAGCCAATTGAAGCTCTACATTCAGCATCACTATTGGTATGTGCGGCCCGGATAGGCAGTTCGATCATGCAGTTCGATCATGCAGTTCGATCAAGGAGAATAAGGAGAAGTTTATAGTCTGAGCAGTCAGGTATTCATTCGCTTCTTCTTCACCTTTCAAAACCTTGCCTCGCTATCTTATTCTCTGTTTTGACTTGTATGTATTCATTCCAAATCCATAGGTACTCGTCTAGAACCCAGTCATGGAGTTATTAGTGCCGCAAGCCGATGCTATTGCTGCAGCAATCAACACCGCATCTATTACAACCGGAGATAAGTGCAGTCTGGCTTATAGCCAGCAAGGGCCGGATAACGGCAAACCGCTACTCTTTATCCACGGTTGGCGCCAGACAGCTGCACAATGGAAGAAGCAGGTATCCCACTTCTCTAAGGCCGGATTCAGAGTCACGACATACAATATGCGAGGGCATGGCGATTCCGAAAAGCCTACGTTTGGTTATCGCATTAGCCGGCTCGCTGCTGATCTGAACGACCTTCTGAAAACACTTCAACTCAAAGACCTTACCATTGTCGCGCATTCTATGGGATGCTGTGTCCTTTGGGCATTCTGGGACCAATATCCTGACTCTCACAAGCTTGTCAAACGACTTGTGTTGGTCGACGAGCCAGCGACTCTCGTCAGCGACCCCAATTGGCCTGAGGGCAAGGATAAAGAGCGCGCAGCAATATTTACTCCAGACGCTGTATTCAACACTGCGCACAATATGGCAAATGTGCTGCTTCCTTTAATCAGGAGCATGTTTTCAAGCTCTATTACAGAAGAGGAGTTCGAATGGGTTATGGAGCAGAACCGGAAGATAAGCGACAAAAACGCTGCTGCGCTGCTGATTGACCACGCGTTCAATGACTGGAGCGATGTGCTTCCGCGAATCAACGTTCCCACGCTGGTTATTTCGGGAGAAATAAGCATTCTACCTGCTGCTGGAGTCAACTGGGTCGCTTCTCAGATCCCTGGTGCTAAGCATTATACCTTCTCAACCATGGAAAAGGGTAGTCACTTCATGTTCTGGGAGAACCACGAGAGGTTCAATTCACTAGTCGAAGGTTTTTTGTTAGAAAGCTGAGCCTCGCGGATCTACGGTGGGACCATTGAAAGCACGATGAGAAGAGGTCACGAGACCGCCATAGCCCACACCTGTAGCTGAATGCTTCGGCCAAGTTCAGGATTGTTAGACTGCCATTGTGGAGGGGAAGTATCATAGCACGGCTGTGAATAGGATTCAGTGTCAAGCTAGCTATTGGGCTGAAAGGGAATACCACTTTCCCAAAGGCAGTTCTCAGGTTCTACTGCTTAATTACAATAGGAGCATTAGTCAAGAAATGAATACCGTCTACTGGAATCAGATGCTCTGCATCCTCTTACGCACACTATTGAAACCTTATCCGAATATGTCTTTCTCAGTTAGTCAGGGAATAATTATGGGGGAGGCACATCTGTCTCGGTCCTCTCCGTCCTGACCAGTAGCTGATTCTCGCTTCTTCAACACATCTACCGTAGATCATTTGTCAAAATTACGCAGATAATACCTCTCAGGGCACTATACTAAGGTTTGTTCGTATATGCAGGGTGATTGTCAAGTCCTACTCGATGTTTGGTGAGACAAGTGCGTGACAACCTTTAGAACAATAGACTATTGACCCACAAGCAAAAGCTGCTGCGTCAATGTCAACGCGACTAGATGAGAAGCTAGAGGGCGGCTCAACAGTAGTGCGATCGGAGGATAAGATGAAAGTCCTACTAGACAGGTGATAAACTGTATGTATGGTCGTGGTGGGGAGCTGAGCTTAAACCTTAAGCATAGCGATAAGGTTAAAGCATCAGACTATCGACTGAGTTAGGGTTCATGAGCTCGTATTATGCATTCAACAATCATTGCCCCATCACTCAACGGGAGCGTCAATGTGACAGACTCTGCCAGAGACCGAGGTTGTATCTTGTATCATATCGAGTACATGATATCCCACCAATCCTGTTAACATGAAGTGACATTATAGACTTCCCAATGTCTCTCAATACGTAACTCTCGTAGCATCGAATGACGCCTTGAGAATTACTCTGTGCTTACCTGCAGCTATATGCAAGGTCCAATAGCTGCAAGGTCCAATAGCTGCAAGGTCCAACGAACGATTTGCATTTCATGGGACACCCGGGTGTCAATGGGAATCGAACCAATTGAAAACCACGATCGAGATCTACGCCGACCATAAAGCCTAGACCGAAACTGCACCTCTCTGCCAGGTTCGCTTAGGTCAAAGTCCCGTCTGCAGTCTAGATCCTTTCGGCACTGGAAGCTAAGCATTCAGCTCCTGATGATCTTGGCCCGTTCCCATGTTGGGATGTCAGTTTGTAGTTTAGTCCGATGGCCCAACAGTGTCGATGATGAGGGGATTTGTCTTAGTGCTGATGCTAATGCGGGATTAGCTTTGGCATTTCAACGGTATGATGATCCAACGTTGAGACCCGTTATGACTTACTACCCGCATTCCAGAGCTTGTAGCCACAACTAATAGCTTGGCCAACCCAGGCCAGGCCAGACCAAGCTAGGCATGCAAGACATATCACAACGATCCATAAATACAAAAGCTTAAAAAAAGCTTGAAGATCGTTATCCAGCAGCACGGTAAGAGAATGCGGGGGCATGTCACGGCAAAATGGAATGAGATGACCGTAGGGCTCATGCTGTGTGCATCTACCGTTGACCAACAGAGTATCCCTTCTGATGTACTCCAAGGCAGTATCAGAATGGCAGAGTCCTTTTGTATTGATGGTGCAGTAGAGACGCCAGGATCTACTAGTTCGCTTTTGTCAACCTCGAGCGACATGTCTATTCCGGCCATCTTTTCTCTTTTCACTCTCTCGCTGTTGACAATCCGAATTTTCATCGCCCTTCACTTCCAGCTTCAATGCAAATGGGGGGAGCTGATGTCGCTTCCCTGGAGCTGGCCACTGGACTAGTCAGCTTCCTGTGTAAACTACCGGACAGACATTACATTCAATAGCTTAATCGCCTTGCCCTGAGTCCATGACAACCTGCACTATTTCGGCAAGGCTCTCAAGTTCATACATCAATGCAAAGATGGTGTTGTAAGACGTCGGATTTGGTACGTTCCGCTGAATGCAAAAAGGACCTGAGCTTCTTGCTAGCCGACATCGCAAAATGCAAAGTATAATTTATGGGGTTTCTTATTCGTTCCTTACCGAGAAGGGCAATTGATGCTCGTGTCATACATTTGCTGACCACACCACTATTTCCGCCAAGCTGGATAAGCAGGACGTATGGCGTTTAGCTTTCAGCGAAAGGTGGAGAGAGGTCCAATTCAGTTTGGCGTAAGTGGTTTCTGTACAACATCTCTGAATGTGTTGCAATGAGAGCTCAAAAACAGAATCTCTTCATATTTACCAGAGCATTTATCACAGCTGGAAAATACATAAAAGGCAGTGTTGCGCATCTCTCCATCGCTTTCTTTATCCATCATTCACTTTACCAAGTGCTCAACATCCTTCTTCATTCTTTCAAGAGGCTCAACATTCTTTTAACCTGTGTGTCTTCATTGCACACTTGGAAACATGAAGCTATCCGCTGTCACACTCCTGGCTCTGACCACGGGCACTCTAGCTGCCCCGGTTGTTGAAGAGCGCGGGGAACACGTCGAATACCAGTACTACGAAAGGAAGAATGGCGGTGATTGGGTTCTGATCCCTTACAATCCCAGCTGCAAAGTGGTCTGTGATCAGCCAAAGCCTGTGGTTGACTACCACCCGCCCAAGCCTTACCATCCCAAGCCTCACTATGAGCCAAAGCCTGTTTACCACAAGCCAAAGCCTGTATACCATAAGCCAAAGCCTGTTTATCACAAGCCAAAGCCTCACTACTACAAGCCAAAGCCCTACTATCCCAAGCCAAAGCCTCACTACTACAAGCCTGAGCCAAAGCCTTATCATCCCAAGCCTTACTATCCCAAGCCGGAGCACAAGCCTTACCACCCCAAGCCGGAGCACAAGCCTTACCACCCCAAGCCGGAGCACAAGCCTTACCACCCCAAGCCGGAGCACAAGCCCGATTACAAGCCACCTCATTATCCTAAGCCCGAGCACAAACCTGATCATAAGCCTGATCACAAACCTGACTACCCCGACCACAAGCCTGACCACAAGCCCGACCACAGGCCAGACTACCCCGACCACAAGCCTGACCACAAGCCCGATCGCAGGCCAGACTACCCCGACCACAAGCCTGACCACAAGCCCGATCGCAGGCCCGAGCACAAGCCCGATAACCATTATCCCGCCCCTGATGGCAAGCGAGACTAGGGGTAGATCTTCTATGCCTCCACCAAGCTTTCAGGGTCTCATCCTCCAACATGAAAAGCTCAAGTATGGTCTCTCGATGAGACCCATCATTCCTTTGCTTGATGCAAACGATGCCCTCACTTAATTCTCACTCTGGGATGGAAGGGCCCGAGACATTCCTTTCGCAAGGCCATTACTTGCACCCGCTGTATTGATACAGTATCTCGCTCCTTCGCCTACTCATCCCCTCATTTGAATCTCTGAGAGAAAAGCAATATCACTCAGCAGACTTCTTGGTTGGAATTAGTGTAATGATTATTACTTGTATACCTTTTCTTCTTATACTATCATTAAGAACTTTTGTATCTCTAGTTAAGAAGTCTAGTATGAAATATACAGTTCATATCAATCATTCGTCTCATGTGATGTACGGATAGCATATGCTGTGTAAGCTACTCTAACGTCTGCTTTAGCATTTCGAAGAAAGGCTAGACCCCGCACCATGAGCCGTTGAGGCGTAGGAATAAGTTCAGTCAGCCTTATTAGTCCGACCAATATTAAACTGATTGTGAGCAACATGGCGATTTTGACGTATACTACCTTAGAGAGATTGCCGTCAGATACACGGATAAGGTTCAGATATGCCCTTCTTAACTGAACAATGTACCTGATGAAGCGTCACCTGGCAAAGCGATAGACATACATAGCATTTCTAAGTGGGATGCGTGTAATAAAACTAGGTAATGAGGATATCTATAGAATGGAATGTTGACAAAGGAAATAAACGGATATCTAATTCTAATGCAAATACAAATGTTGACCAGAGACAGTTCATACAAATGGAAAAAAAGGAAAGCAGCTATGAAAGTAATACAGAAGGTTACAATCCTCAGGTGGAGTAATGCGCAACATAACCAACTTCCATCATGCTGCCATAACCATCGCAGGTGTTGCCGTTCGGATATCCGGGCTTGAAACTCAATTAGTTCATGTTTTCCCTTTCTTGCCAGAAGATAACTTACCCAAGTGCCACCAACAGCAACGTTGAGGATAAAGTACAATGGGCTGTGGGCCAGTGTGTTCCAGACTCCTTCGTTGTTGATTCGAGCGCCGGTGATCTGATGATACTGTCGTCCGTCCATGAACCAAGTGATAGTCTCGTCCCGCCAATTGCTCTTGGCTCGGTTGATCTCAATCCTCCAGTTGTGCCAACTCTGGTCTGGAATACCAATGGTGTTGCCAATTCCTGTTCCTTCGTTGCAAATACCTCCGGGGTACACGTCGCAGTGGACAGTTCCGTGTCCAGTCAGCTGCCCATTGACGGTCTCCATAATATCAAGCTCTCCACAAGACGGCCAGCTCCCGCCTCGACGAAGAATGTCACCAAGCATCCAGAAGGCGGGCCAAATGCCTGCCTTGTTGTTGACAGCGCAAGTACCGAAACGGATTTGAGCTTCGGCGCGGGTAACTTTACCTGCCTGGGGCGTGAAAACATATTTGCTCTCTACGCGTCCGGAAGTCCAACCCTTGAGGGCAGAAGCATCGCGCCAGGGAACAAGTTGAAGAGTGTCGCCTCCACTTCTTTGAACGTTGCGAGTGGATGAGGTATATACTTCGAGTTCGGCGTTGACGTTGAGATATCCATCGATGATGTTCCATCTGCTTGTGTCGGGGAGTGTGCCAGATGCACCGGAAAAGGGATCCTGCCAAACTCGGTTGAAGCCACTATAGCCAGGGGCATCCCAGGCAAGTGTAGTAGCTGAAAGGGACAGCAAAGTGGTAAGGGATTGTTTGAAAAGCATGTTGAAAGTAATTTGCAAGACTGCTAAGTGATTGCTTGGAGAATGATAGGAGAAATTCTCAATCTAAGGGGGAAAATCTCTTCATCTTTATAAGCTACAATATACAACGGCATTGGCATATGATCCCAGCTATATGTCACATCTTATGGTGCTGTCGCCATGGATCATGGACGGCATAATGGCAATCAGATACCATTGGATCTCATACCCTGCTGCTTTCAAACTGCCACGGGTACCTTACAGCCTGTCACAATGCTTATGCGCTAGTCCAGTGATATCGTCACTTCCCATCAAATACGTAAAGTGATTTAAGAACTCACGTCGGCACGCGACACTTTTTCTTAAATGTTCTCCTTACGTTAGGACATCTTGCTACAAGACGAGTAACCCGCCAAGGGGTGATTAAAAGCAGAGTCACCCTTCATCTCTCGGTGACCTTTTGAACTAGAGATTTCAAGGAATTTAAACATGATTGGATACCGTGACCTATCAAAGGGTTACATTGTCGACGGGACAATTTTATGCCTAATATCCTTGTCGATGGGACCTAACTAAGCAGGAAAATATCCCGCGGAAGTTAAAGTGATTGGCTGGGTTTGCGGGGATAAGGAACCTGAATAGGTTTAGAGCTCCAGCGACCTTCCACTTTAATAGATCATATCCGTCTGATCACTTGATTTGCTGGAACACTGTTTCAGTCTCTAATTACCCGGAAGGCTGACTTGCTCATGAGTTTAGATTCGTCCAGCACGAGTCATAGAGTGTCTCAATAGCACCAGGTGTAGATTAAAGCGCAGAGAATACTGCCGATAAAAATGGCAAGTCTTGATGACATTGATGAACAAGCATAACATTCAACTACTACGGAATCTCGGAAGGAAAGATACAGAAATCTAGGATTGCGCAGATGACCTTTTCATAAAATGTAGTCACTGCAGTTATTTTTTATGGAGGTAGAGGTCAGCAGCTGAAACTGCGGTGATGAAGGGAGTGAGAGTTGTTTACTATGTCCCAGGCATTTCCTAATTGATTATCCTATCTTAGCTCCCCAAGTCTCCGCTAACAAAGACAACCAATACAGCTGCGTATCTATCCTGTTAATTTACCTGGTTTTAAGACTTGGACTGCATACTTACGCTGCTGTAGCCCCGAACACCTCAGCTCACTTAGCGTTAGTTAACAATCCAACACTTGCCGAAAAGAGGATTGTAAAAAGGGCGATCAGGCCGAGTTTGAGGTTATCCGAGTTAGTATTGTAAAGAATAACAATAGCCCCAATAAGAAGCAATGCAGCAAGGATGGTACTGAAATAAGAGATAAAGGCGGAGATCTTCTGTCCCGAAGCACAACCAACTGAGCTTCCAGCCGTAGCACCACATCCATCTTGCTCCTGGTCTCTCATCAGCGTTTTCCAAGTGACAGGGAAACAAATCATACCTCGAATAGGAAGCCAAAATAGTCTTGCACAAACATCGTCAATCTATCAGGCAGTTCCCGAGTGTGCAGAACCAGGAGGTCATCGGCATCATCGTAAAGGTGGGCACTATGACCACCGAGCGTAGGAAAAGCCCCCGCCTCTTCTGGGCGACCATGGAAGAAGTTCATCCGGAATGCTTTTAGTATCTTTCTACCTGGCGGGGGTATGGTGGCAAGAGTGCTCTCAAATATGAGGGCTTCTCCTTATAATACATTAGTCGATATCGAGACAGGGGACAGTATCGTACTGTATTCTTTTAATGTGTTGTGTATTTGTTGCAAGACTTTTCTTCTTTCCGAGTCCTCTTCGTTCCGGGCCTTGTAGTCTTTCCAGTTGCGCAAGGTCTGCAATGACTCTCTACTTGCCCTGTCCTCTTCATCGAAGCTATCAAGCTTGGCCTCTAGCTCTGCGAGTTCACTCTGAAGGATGAGTAGGTCCCTCGCAGCTAGTCGGTTGAACCGCTTAAATATAGCAGATGTCCCGTCTCTGTCGCTCGCGATAAACTGTGATAAGGATGGATATCCGTCGATGTATTGTTTTCGCTGAGTCAAACTCATACTCAATCAACAGCTTGAATCAAGTGTGGGAGTCGTGTAGTAGTGCCGGTATTGAAGGCTTCTTGCTACCGGCTGGTTGTAGATAGTGCAGTAATGTTGGTGCGATTTGACATCAGGCATGCACTTGGTCATCTTACGCCCGTACTCACGTGCTGACTTATGCAGGTCTGAAAAGCCTCGCAGTATGCCTTGCAAAATGCAAAATTTTAATTGGTAACCAAGTGTCACGGGTTTATGCCCAACATTCATTAATTGTAAATTCCATTATGTTGTCTTTTCCTCCTCTGTCATCTTAAAATCTATCAGTATCACTTCCGCATCCGAAGAAATAAAACCTATCAACGATTCAATGGTCTTTAGCGACTACTCCCATTCAAGCAATGATAGTTTGTCATCAACATCTCCTTTGCTCCAGCCAGTGCAGCCTCGCTTGAAGCCCGAGGCCCCAGATGAGTCGGATGATGACACCGACATTGAAGATGTGGTTGACCTGGTTAGTGGACACCTGCCTTACACCAACTTGACTCGTCTGTAAGAACTGTACAAAGTATTTATTCTTCCGCAGGGTATACCATGGAACCCGGCGCTTAGGGGTAGAAAACGGCCGCGTGGAACTAAACCCGATCGATTAAGAAAGAAGAGAAGGGACGCCGGGTGGAAAGACTGGTCCCTCATTCATAATATGAGTGGAAATGACCCAGAGATTGCTAGAGCCGCAGCTCGGGAGGCTCTTCCCCCAGATGGCCCTAATATAGCTAGCCTACCAGGGTCTCGCAAGATGAGGCGTCCTAGAAAGCGACGCGTCCTTCCACTTTCTGCATCTGGCTCTCTTGGAATAGCGAGATTGTTTCTCGCCTGCGCAGACAGTGGCTCTGATGAAAACATCATCTCTTTAGAGGTCGTTAGGCAGATGCAGCTTGATGTACAGCCTAACAGCACCAAAGAATTCGCTCTCGCCAATGGGAAGATTGTAAAGGCTGCAGGGTTCGTGAAGCTAGATTGTAGGTTCGAAGTCGGAACACCTTTGCCTTCGACTACACTGGCTTGTGTTTTCTACGTCTTCAATACTCTGGCTGTGCCTATGATAATAGGGATGGACTTCTTGATGCAGACTGAGACTCTAACCAAGCATACAGATCGACTCATTGAGCAAGTCGTTTCTGATATGCAAGTCCTCAGGGTAAACAGCATTGGAAGTTCAAAACAAAGTGCTCCGTGTCGTCTCAATGACTATAATGGGTACACTGTTATCGATACCGGTTCGGACTTGAACTTCATACATCCGAGGGTCCTAGAACGGGGCCACTTCGACCTCCAAGTCGCGTCAGTTTATCTTGAGTTCGCTGACTGCAGTGTCGGACAGGCATCTGGACTTATTGACGTTACCTTCGCCATCGGCCACGATAATGGTCCTTACAGCCTGGAGCCAGTTCGTGAGGAATTCTATGTTCTGGACGACTTGAACATGGATGTTTTAATTGGTCATGATACTATTGAGAGTCTTGAAGTTATGACTGCGCATCTTGATTCGCTATTTAATACGTCTTTAGACTCTGGAGTTAATGTCATTCGGGCGATAGGAAAGCTTGAGAGGCGATTCAAAACTTTCCTTACAGATATCTCGCCTAACTTGGGGCGCAACAATGGTAAGCTTGACAGATTCCGCATGTTCGATTTATTAACTGAGAATCAGACACCACCGTTGTCCCAAGTCTATCTGCTGAACTTGAAACTCAACGAATCAATGCACAACAAGAGGAAAGATCACTAGCTTTGCCACCCCTAGCGGATGCCTCAGCGACTCGCAAGGTTTTCCATTATCCGACTCTGGCGATAGACTCCCCGAGGCCTGCGCACAGCCCTCCCTCCTCAGAAAGTTCTATTTCTTCCATGAATGTCGAAATAGGTAACGGGAGCTCCACGGATAATAGAACACTACAGTCAGAGTCCCTTGCGGTCGGATATACTTGTCCGATTCCCGAGTGTAATAGCGGAACCTTCCGGACGGAGTATCTTCTCAATTCTCATATGTACATACACCAAAGTGCTCGACCATACTTCTGCAATGTTGCAGGATGCCCAAGGAGCGAAGGGGGAAAGGGTTTCAAAAGAAAGAATGAGATGATTCGACATGGCTTAGTGCATGATAGCCCTGGCTATACATGTCCTTTCTGCCCAGTTCGAGAGCAAAAATACCCAAGACCGGACAATTTGCAACGGTAAAAACTCCAGGCCCAGACGTATATATCTACTTGAACTAACGAGATCACAGACATGTTCGTGTTCATCATGTTGATAAGGACAAGGATGACCCATTGCTGCGAGACGCCATAGCGCAAGGTTTCTCAGCGCGACGATCCCGGTCCAGTAATCGTCAGTGATACATTTGGTCCTGATGACGGATATAACAAAATCAACAATTATTATGGCTTGCTATGCCGGTGAATATGTGGATATATGATCTGGAAAGCTTGCCAAGTGAGCTATAAACGGACGCTATGACTCTCTGTGCAAGAAGGGAAAGACTGCCGGGGGTTGCATACGATTTTAATCTCGCAAAGATGGGTCCCGCACCAATCAGACAAGAGCGCAACCGGTAGATCAGGAACGGACCCCGTAAAGAAGCTCGTATCGCGACCTCATGACTTCACTCAAGGTCACATTAGAGTTGGGGGTCGATTAAGTTATATATCCCACGTCTGTCCCTCTCAATTTGACTCGCTCACCCGTCGTCCACTCTTGACATTGTGATATCGCAAGCATGCTCAGCCTAACTCTCGCCGCCGTGGCTGCAGCTGTTGCTCTGCCTGGCTTCGCTACCGCGGCCAAGACTCCTGCCGGGGTCATCGCTGTCCCGTTATCTCGCGATGAGGGCCTCACCGCGTATTACGCCAAGCTCCAGGTTGGCACGCCGCCACAAACAGAGTACCTCAAAATCGATACTGGCAGCCCGCGATATTCTTTCATGGACCCTCGCAATGAAGTCTGCCAAAGAACGGGAAATCCGTGCAGTACATTCGGAACGTTTAACAACGAGACATCCTCGTATGTATCACTCAAATATTCTCCCATTTCTGCCGCTGACTTTCGATGAAGAACAAGCCGCTATCGAGGTCAAGGCTTTCAAGATGCCTTGGGCTCCGTTGGAGCGGGCGACTTCCTGAGCGACACTGTTTCTCTGGGCGGCGTATCTGTCAAGGACTTGTACTTTGGCTATACCTCACGATACAGCTTCCCAGACAAAATCAGGGGTGATGCTAATACGATTCTTGGTGAGAACACCCGATATGGAGCAATCCCGACAGAGAAGATGCTAATAGACGATCAATAGGTTTGTCGTTGGAGTGTTACTACGCTGGCCCGAAATGCACCGACAGGTTTTCCGCTTACGCGATGCCCGAACTCAAGCGTGCCTCCAAGATCAACTACATGGCTTCGAGTATTTACCTTGGACCCGACGACAAGGAGGCTGCCAATGCCAAGATGCTTCTCGGTGGCGCCTACGATAAGGCAAAGATTGACGGCGACCTCATTACCGTGCCTATGGTAGACCCATTTCATCCCAAGCTCAGTCTCGGCCAGACAAACTCTGTCAACGTTACTTCCCTCGAGGTCTTTGTCAGCAAAGACAACAACCGCACAAAGGAGACTTACGGAGAGAAAAGCGTCGGCGTTCCCGTTCTGATGGACACGGGCGTTGCAAGCTGGTACCTGACCGACAAGACCCTGGCTCCTCTCTACCGTGCCTTCGGTGCCAAGGAGCAGGAATGGGGCCAGCAATATTTTGTCGTTGACTGCAAGTACGCCAACCCCAAGCGCTCTGACGGCTATATCGCCGTAGAGTTCGGGGCTCATGGGAAGATCAAGGTTCCCTTTCACGGCATGGTATCAAAGTTTCCTGACGGCACCTGTGGAGTTTTTGCTCAGTCCCGAGGTGACATTGTAACCATCTTCGGTGACCCTTTCCTGCGTAACGTGTACAGCATCTTTGACCAAGAGAACTTTTCGATTTCGATGGGACGGGTGAAGCATGCAGCCGAGGAGAATATTGTGCCTCTTCCCAAAGGAGGTTTCAAGCCGACTGCGCGTTACTAAGTTGCAGAATAGTATCATGTATATTTGATAGGGTTCCCCGGTTGTTGTCCGACTTCAATCCACTTCGCAATTATTTACGAGACTTTGGTACTGGTAGTGCCCTCAACCGCCTTCTTCAAGTCCTGGTTCATTCTTACGTAGCCCTCCCTCAACTCCTCCAGCTTCCCAATCGCCCCGATAATAGGCGCCAATATCCCAGAGAATCGCTCTCCTTGTAGAAACCGTGCCGAGACTTCTTCGCCCTCGACCTCTTCCAACAAGCACCAATGCTCAGTATCGAAAAGGGCTGGTGTCAAAATGAATGCTTCCATTCCAGCGGAGTTCTTTTCCTGGATTAACAACGGAAGCTGTATTTGTATATGTTTGACTATTGTTCATGGTAATTCTCTGCATGCTGCCGACAGACAATTCAGTATGAGGTGGTTGAACTTCTATGGACGTGACAAATGTGTTCCATTGAGGCCAGGATTTGAGGTCCATGAGAACGTTCCAGGCCTTGGCTGGGGGTGCTGAGATAATTATTGACTCTTCAATTTTAGACATGACTTGACAATGAGACTGTTGTATGTAATTAATATGTAATTAATATGTAATACTCGGCAGTCCTCATCAAGGTATTTATTGTTTATCATCAAGATGCTATTTCCCCGCGTGTAGTCCTGGCGTCTGATGGAAGACGGCGCGGCGCGTCTTATCTACCGATGTGCAGTGACGTCTTCGATTAAGCGGAGGGTTTAATTACCCGCTTCGGCCCAAGCTCCAGCCGGTCGGTTGAGAATAGATACGTCATCATCACCACGTTTCAGTTATCCCAGCCCACGGTATGATCCCAGCCTCGCTATGGCGTTCAGACCAGCAAGTGGGATTGAAGATTGCGGATTAAATGCAAAGGTTACAAGACATCAACGACGCGCCCGTGACAATGTTATGGAGCATTACTGGAACGAGATCCGTATTTAACAGAGTCAATTGCTTCATAAATTCATAGCTATCAAGACAATCGCTGGTTCCCATTCGTATGCTTCCCAATTCCTGGAATCCAATTCCCCATCACTTGCAGCATGCCATTTCGTCCTGTCGCAACATAGCCATGTTCCTCTTGTCGTGTTGATTGAACGAACTTAGGGGATCGGGTCGTAACCTCCGCTTCTCATGTGAGCTTGGCGGTTGGAGAACAGGTAGTAGATGATCATTCCGACAATGGGGAAGAGGAAGACGACGAGACACCAGAGGATCTTGTGGGAAACGGGGCGGTTCGACTGAAGGACCTCGACTGCGCAACGTCGTCAGCAATTGATCAACCATAGTAGAGGGTGAGGACTTACTCCAGACGAGGATATCAAGGACCAAAACAATGAATCCGACAATTCCACCGCCGGTACCGTAATGCCAGGGCTTAGCACCGCTCGCGCTGACGGCATCATCAGCGATGGGAGCAGCAAAGGCAAGCGTCGCAAGCCAGAGTTGGAGGAAGGAAATGACAGCGTTGTTGAACATTTTGTCGGATAGAACTTGGTGAGAAGAGCTTGGCAGAAGAAAGAGGGGAAGAGAGAGAGAGAGAACCAGCCTTTTTGTAACACACGATCAGAAACAAGCTTACGACAGAGTTAGGCACATGATACGGAACTTTGACGTCATTGATTAGTGCAGCCCAGATAAGATGTCAGTGTCCGCTTTAGGTAAGGGTAGTCCACTGAATAAGCATACCCTAGACTTTTATTGCGATGCTTGTTTTTAAGAGCCGCAATACTTGTCAGCTCCTGTATCTTGATACACATTAATAAAATGGAAGCTGAATCGCATGTACATTTTTTCCTCCTTAAAATTTATCTTATTTAGTAATTTGATGGGCTTGTTGTCGATTGGTTGCGTACAGAATTGTTCACACCATGTGGTTAACAGGATGTCCAAAGCGAACTTTACCAATCATCCATAGCTGCTTGCGTCATTCAAACACCAATACCTCGGTAACTAATGCCTAGCAAGCGCCCGTCTAGAATACTTATATACAGTACATTTTTACAATTGAAGCAATAGTTGTTCTGTATGTCTGTTGTTGTGATGGGTGACGCGACACGCTGTTCATGTTCATCGCGTCACATCAACGGGCAACCCATTTCCAGTGGGTCAGACAAGCGACATCCACCAATCGGATATGAATTGCTTGATCAGTCAACCGATATTTCCGTCAGCTCCACAAAACCAACCATCTTCGATACGTGTGGGAATTTCAGAGACAAAGAGGAAAGACAGCACAGCAGGGGTTTACAAGTCTGGTTTAGGCGGTAAAACATGACTGCCATCTCTATCTTCGCATCTGGACAGGACTTTTCCTGAAGTCATGACTGCCCCACCTCTTCAGCATTTTACCAAATCAGAGGCTGTTCCGAGATCAAAGTTGGGAGGCGCCTCGACCAGCCCTCCCAGAAAAACTTGCAGGCGACTGAAGGGAGACTGGCATGAAGCTTTAATTGATCTGTAGCGTGAGGGCTACAGCCACCACAAACCCTTCAAACTAATCTCAGGGTAGTTTACACAACTGCAAAGAAGGTGTATTTACCGGATGAATGGAATTATTTTATAGTCATACATATGCTGTAGAAACCGTTGCTTGCTGAATATTCTTATAAATGGAACCCAATCAGTGCTACGTGCATGCACGCTGAAGCGGTTTGTCGACCTTATTAGATGCATCTAGCAACCCGACTGATATTTGATTGAAGATGTCTCAACCTTGTTCATGTTCATCACAGAGCTTACCGACTATCACAATGAGCTCTCCAAAGTCACAACTACCGAAGAGACGCTTTACAAAACAATCGCGTTTAACCCCGAAGAATTTAATGCATCTACTACTTCTGACTCTGTCACTACCTCCCCCTTACGTCCGGCTCGTGTTCTTCCTGCTTTCAACAGTGACAATGTTCCCTCAGACATGGGGCTGTACTTCTACAGCTATATGATTTGGCATGCAGCGCCTGGCATTTATCTCGAGGATCTTTACGCATTGCCGTCGGAGAGGAGGAACGGCCGCGGAAAGCGCTTGATTGGCGCCCTTGGCCAACAATTGAATGCGGTAGGAGGTGCTCGGATAGAGAGTTGGGTGCTCGGGTGGAATGAGTCAAGCATTTGGTTCGACGAGAGCATGGGAGCCATGCTTGTGGATGACTGGAAAGACATGATGCTTGTGAAGACAAGATACTCCTTCTTCCAGACGGGAGGTGGCAAACAGGCTGGCAGTGGGGAGTACGGCTGCGACAGATACGCGGTACAGGCATCAATGATACATCGCAAATAAGCTGAACACTAACAAGCTGCAAATTAGGACTAGTTGCGGTATTGAACTATTGGCTGAGCTGGGCTGCACGTCGCACTTGTCTGAGGTTCTCCTCGTGATCTGTGGTGGGCCTGATATGCCAGTACGCCGCTATGCGAATGGCCTGACCTGGCTCTTCCATAAGTGTCACCAACGCGTCCCAGGCCTCCCCGTTCATAGCCCTCTCAACTAAGCCGGTATAACCTGCGGCATTATATTCGTGTATGGCGCCGTGGATTAATACAACTCGTTCATCCTTCAGGGAAGATTGTGCCTGGAACTGCCAGATGATGGACATCATAGCCCCTTCGTCAAGTAGACCAGAAGGCTTGCCATCGGCATCTCGATATATTTTACCTCCTGATGGATCAGGCACATCTTGGAGATGTAAGACCTTCAACGCTGCCGAATTGGAGTGTACTTTTGTCGATAAAGATAGGCTGTGGGTTAATATCATCGAGCATAGACGCTGTTACTCCGCCCGGAGTCATAAAGCGCATCCACATTGTGCACATGATGGTACATCACTTGGGATACCAGTCATGTACGTTCAGGTTGACAAAGTCCGAGGAGATCATCGAAATGAGGGTTACATGCAATTGCTGCCGTAATATTGAGAGATTTACATATGCAAGGATATACTAATTGCTCCAGGCTCCCTTCTCTTGTCACTTTTATCGTCCCCTCCCATGCATGTAGATAATATTTAGGACTGAAAGTTTACCATGCCCGCCAGAGCCCAAACAACAAGCTTCCTTAGAACCAGCTTCCACTAGAATTCTCTCTTTGTTGAACATCCGGTGAGTCTTTCAAAGTCTTTACAAAAGTTGTTGTGTCCCTCTCGAATAGCCCTAGAGGTTATAAGTTAGGACAGAAATTGCATCAGAGTCGGGAATACATACTTGTGTCCCGCAGGACCTCGAGCCACGCTCGCATCAATGTAGTATTTTCCGTCATTCGCCCAGCCGCATTGGATGTTTGTAAGGAAGAAGTCATGTCGTGCTGCCTCGCAGTAAAGCTGGAGATGCTTATCCTCGCGAGGCTCAGTGATGAGCCACATTCTATATCTATCCAAGCCCGACTTGACCCAAACTTTGGTATAATGGACTGTGAGTGAACAGTCTGCCCGCTTATCCATTACAGCATCTGATATATGGTTAATATAGAAATATCATCCCAAGGGTAGGTAACGCACCGGTGGAAACATCAGGAGTAGGAGTAGCCAAGGCCCCAGTGATAGAGGAGATGGCCAGACCAGCCTGAGTAAGGAGAGTAAACTTCATCTTGATTGAAGTTGAAGATGAGTGAGAGTGCTGGATGTTTGACGCTTTGGAATAAAGTAAAGAAAGAAGAAGAAGCCCTTTGTGCTGAAATAACCCAAAGCCTTATAGTCTACGATATTTGTTCGTAGCGATAGGCTTCCTGCAATCTGCCCCAACTGAGTCAGAATTCATAAGTCATTCATCCAGAATACTATCTTTTGCAGCTATTCATTCGGTCCGTCTGCTAAAGCGACAATCCTGTAGTAAAGGGCCGAGAACCGTAGCATGGCTGTATTCCTTCAATGGATCGATAGCCATGAGATTTATTTCGGTAAGCAGTTGCAATGCCATGTAGCAAAATCACAGCCTTGCGGTGGGTCATTACCGAAGGATAGAACCGTTTTTTATTGCGGTGTGGTTTGGTTAGCCCGTCAAAGTGGATAATGTAATGGAGTAGTCGCGCCTTACGCTCCATATATCTTAAAATCCGAAGTCCGGCACGCGTTCAGGGACCTGGTCGAACGGCCCGATAGTGGCACTGCAGAATACGTTCGGCTGGCGGCTTGATCCGGCAACCTCATTTGTACCATAATCCTCCAGACTGAGCGCTTGAGGCGGCGATTGGTTTCAAACCCGGCCCCAAGAGATGGGAGTAGGTATAAACTGGGAGCGTTGCCTCTAAGTACGCTCTATCGATTTACCAAACTCACAATTATATTCAGTGTTCATTCAACTTTCTTATTAACTCCGTCAAGATGAAGTTCTCAACTCTTGCTCTTACAGCCGCTGTTCCTGCTCTCGCAGCAGTTGTTCCCGCTTCTATCGACACTACCGAAATTGTTCCTACCTCTCCCTACATCTGTTGATACTTCTGTTGATACTGCCGAAGGTATTTGCCCATTCTATGAAAGAGGCCGTCCAGTACTAAATATGGTCCCTAGTCAAGCGCGCCAATTGCAAGTTGACCCTCAAATGGATCAAGAACTGGCACAAAGGTGCCCTGAGACGATATCGGGTGCAACTCATCACAACCCCTCGAAACGATGATCATATTCACAAATATTGTTCTATTCTTAAACAGACTGCCATGGGGGTTCAGAATGTGCAGTGCTTATGGACAGATGGAATGTATGTGATTGACGATAGTCAAGCTGAAGGCAAAGTCGGCCACGAGTAAGTACTGCAGCTCCTTTCTTATGTTACTGAATCTAACTGGACAATCTTTAGTGAATATTTGAATGATTTTAGTTATGCGGCGCGCATTTTCGAATACTCCACTGGCTGCGACATTGAGAAAAGCCTCTAAACTACAAGATAAGCCGTCAGAGCTTTTTAATCGAGCCTAGTCTTGTGAGGTAGCATGTTCTATGGGGAAAGGTCATTTGGATGTTCTAAGGAAATTCAAGGAGAGTGATGCAGGAGCAGCTGTCTTTTAGATTGATGAAGATGCGGAGTTAGATAGGGTCAGCGTAACTTCATAGACTGAGGACAGTTGGCTTTCTGATGGAGAATAGCAGCGGGGGTTCATTTCGGCATCTATTACTATAGAACTCTTAACCTTAACCGCAGAGAAGAAAATACTCTTCGTTCTTCTTTCATATCTTTTATCAGACCTTTACGTTTATCTGAACCTTTTTAGTATAACGAATCTTGGGCCTTGCACGTTTCGGATGGCCCTTAGCACTCAGATCATTGCGGTAGTTCGGGCTATGTGACAAGGTGTTGAGCCAGTTGATCAAAAGATCGCCACGCCATTCGGTGGGCTCGCCACGCCTCCAGGGACCTACAAGCATAATTGGATCAGTTTACAAGGTAAGATAGAAGTCGTCAGAACTCACCTTGAGTGGCATACTAGTGAAGAAGAATGACCACCTCTTCCTGTTCTCACACTCTTTACTTAGAGCCTCTAGATCAAATAGCTCTCCAATCGGCATTCCCCAACCTGCTAAAAGCCATTCATGTAGAAAGAAATCCGTGTTCTGACAGGGCCATGCCTCCATACTAGGCTGATCACCCGCAATAGCCACAAAGCCCTCGTCCCAGAGCCATCGAAGGGTTTCCTCTGAGGACTCGACGCCATGAGCCGGCGGGACCTTGTGATCTGCCAAGGTCTTGCACTCCTCGTCTGAAAGCTTATCGTAGGCTCGAACCCATCCTGTGCGGATGAAGAGTATGTCACCTTGTTGGATAGTCGTGCCTTGGCTTTCCGCAACTTTCTTCAAGGTTGTGACTGTGATTGACTTTGTTTCGAAGGGGGTCAAGGCGATGTTGTTGTTATCTGCCCACGATGCATAGTCAAGGAGAATTCCTCGCCCAACGATTCCACCGCGCTCAACCCACGCTGCGCCAATTAGCTCGAAACTCATTTCCTGGGCCCGGAGACTTACCTTGGATTCCATTGACCTCTGATGACAACAACTCATCAAGACTCTTCCCATTAAACCAGAGCTTCTCCTTCTGATACGCATAATGCCGAAACCCATCCCACTGCGAGCTACTCTGTGTATTGAACGTCAAGGTATCGTCGTTTACCGCCCGAGGGGTCTTTGTAGTGATCTCATGCTTGAATGGAGCACGGCCAAAGCAAGGTCGCGACATACGATTGAGAGGCCAATCTGTAGAAACTCGGACGCCATCACGGATCTCCGAAGCAGCTTTTGTAACAACGTCGGGAGTCAACAGGTTCAGCATGCCGCATTCGTCGTTGTCGCCGAAGAGGCCCCAGGCGTTACCAGCGGAACCATCTTTACGGAGTGGAAGGGAGTCGAATGAGGGCTTAGTAGACATTTTGATCAATTGATCCAACTTGAAGATGCTGTGAATGTGAAATATCGGTGATGATGTTATATCTAAACCCCGCTTTTTGAGGGGAGCTGCGGAAAGAAACCCGAACATGAAAAGCAATGGGAATCTTTGTCATCAGACCAGGGAAGTAAATACTCGACAGAGATCGTAGTTCGTCATGTTTTATTAGTCTCAGCAGCTTCCAAACCCCACTCTCAGATGATCTTGATGCTACACATACTACTCTCATTATTGATCTCATAGAACTGTCATCCCCGTTAAATACCTAAGCTATCGTTTGAACATAAACAGATTTCCAAGAGCTTGCTAGATCATTTGGGCTTCACAAGAAAAGTATCCATCTTCAGTCTTAGCGTGGATGTCTTACCGCCTGTAGCAGGTGGGCCATTCAGGTACCACTCCATCGAAATTATCCAAGTACCAGTCTGCGAATTTGGAAAGTCTGCAACAAAATTCGCCCACTGATCAACCTTGTGAGTACCTTTGTAGCTTGGCGAGAAAATGGTGCTGCTGAAAGAGCTGGTCTCAATAGAGAACGATCCCATCTGGTACCAGAGACCATCTGGAGCTTTTGACTGAACATAAACTCCAGGCTTGTACGGCGCTGTATACTGGGCCCCATTCTTTGGAAGGAGCATAGACCAGGAAAGCTGAAAGCGAGAGGCTTTGCAGATCTTGAAGGTTTGGAAGAATTTGTTGTAGCTTGTAGGGTCTTGGTAACCGGATGTTGCGCCGAACTGAATGGCATGGGAGCTCTTGTAGCCGCCAGTTACAATTGCTGCGTTGCCCTATTTGACATATGTAGGTTTGAACTCTCAAGGTGCTATAATGTATTAGTGGAAAAAAAAACATATTATGGGGCGAGGTTTTAATTTATCATTGTCTTTAATACATGCCAATTGCCAACTCCTCAATTTTCTTCAACACCTCTTCCACAGCGGTTGGGTTGCTAACCCGTCCATCGCCATCAATGTCCAAGCAAAACAAGACCACGTCGCGATATTTGGTTCCCATCGCAACTGGCAACCCCGACAAAGCCAGTTTCCTCAGAACATCTCTCGCATTCTCACAAGTAGTTGATGGATTCTTGAATCGCTCAAGTCCCATAGCTGTCAGCGGCCTCCACAGTCCCAACTCAAGTAAGACAACGCCGAGGCTGTAAAGGTCGTGATTCATGGTATACCGCTCTTGGGGGTGCAAGCCCTGGCGCTTTGGATGGCGGTAGATGTTGTAAAACCAGTGCACATCTCCTTCCTGGTCGCTCGTCGCCTTGTCATGGCGTGCCGTCTCGAAACCACATAAGAAAGGCTCACCAATAGTCTTCGGGAACCCGTCTGTGTCAGCCGAGGAGTCCACCTTTTTAGGGAAGATGACAATATTGGACGTCCGGATTGACTTGTGCACGTATTTCATCACGTGGACGAACATGACAGCCGACGTGATTTTCCTCGCGAGCTCAAAACGCTGTTCGAGGGCGTGCTTGGGCGGAATGAGCTCGACCTGCCCCGGCTTATTGGCAACTGGCCGAGTGGCCCCGATGAGATCAAGAAGCGTTGTTGGACTTGCTGCACCGTTGGGAACGACGACTGTTCTCGGAACTTGGTAAATGAAGGCGAATGCAGGGCGGGTTGTCGAATGGAAATACCCTTCTCCTTTAAGCGTTCTGCAGAGGAGCGGATCGGTGCCACTGAGCATTTTTGCCAGGATGGCGACTGCAGACTCGTAATCTGTAAGGTCATCCCCAGCAAGTGTAGCATTGTGTGACTTGAACTCTACTATCACTGTCCTTTGGCCCATGCTGGCGAACAGGCGTGATGCCCGCCCAGGGCGAAGGACGACCATCTCCTCCGTCTTGAGCAATCCATCACCTACAGCACTCTGGCTTCGTGTGGTCAAACGCACGAACGTCTCCCGGAGAGACTGAAAGTCGCTCGATGAGTTTCCTCCCTCGTCGGTGCCCTGTGCAAGCAGCTGCGTCTGGAGTGTTACGGGAAGCAGGCCGAACCGGATATGGTATCTCTCGGTCCACTGGAAGAGGTCTTGGCTGATCCCCTGCAGCTCCGCTTTCCCGTAGAGGAACATGTGTATCTTACCGGCGGCCTTTCTGCCTGGTGACGCCGTGAGCGCCGCCATTTTGCGTCGGACGATGGTGGAACGGATGCGAGCGAGACTGGGCAGGAGGGCGAGGCAAACTTCGTTGAGGAGGAATTTGTCCGACTCGAGGATTTGATCGGACTGAGCTGCGGCGTTGAAGATGCGCGCGAAGTCTCGCAGGAGAGCTACATCGTGCTTGAGGGAGAGCATCAACGTGTCGGTGCCACGCCCCTCCAGCTCGGCTGTCGCGAACGTGTAGATATCGAGGGCGAGAGACGTGCAGCCCGTGATTGCACCAAGGATATCCATTGCTGATGATGTATTGGGCGTGGGCGATAGTCTCAATTAGATGGGATCTCCAGGTGCTTGAGCTTCTTGTTTTCAACCTGAGGGGAGAATCACGGACCCAACAGATGTGCGGCTGATTACTAAATGTTATTGACGAAAACTGATAGGTCAGGCTTATGCTGACCTGCATGGCGCAAGCACAGGTGGCATTCCGTGAAGTCTCGGAGAGGGGGAAGCATTAATTCTTCCAACATTGGCACACACAGTAAACTCCCCAGGTTCTGACTCAGGAGGATGGAAAAAATGTGTTCCGATACTGAATACGAGTACTGCATCGCTGTCAGCTACTCCGGCTGGGATTGTGACCCATTGACCAGCTTCGCCGAATCAGCCCTTGCTCAGGTCACTGCGCAAACGTCACAGCCTGGTGCCATCGAGGGCTTTACAACATTCGCCCAGCAACTACATACCACTGGACTTCCGATCTGCGATGCCGCTGACCTCGAGGACTTGAACCATGGCGCACCAATTGGCTCTGGCACAACCATGACTGTCTTCAAGTGCCTCTGGAAGTCCAAGAACAAGGTCGTGGCGGTCAAGCGAGTTAACCTCGGCATCACTCTGGGCGAGTCGCAGGACGAAGCTCATGCCAAGGAATACACTGATTTACTTAGATCACTCCTTTCTGAGCTTCGAGTCATGAATCATCCCTGGTGCAAAGCTCACCCCAACTTCGTTGACCTTCTCGGAGTAAGCTGGGATGCTGTAACCTCAGACGAGGGCATCAGCAGTTATCGACCTGCAATGATCATTGAACTTGCTGACCCACAAACGCCCCAGTTGGGAGACTTAGTCGCCCGTTCTCGATATCCTCTTGTCATCGAAGCGCAGCAGTTGATGTTCGATCTGCTTACTGACATTGCTGAGGGTGTCACTATGTTGCATGGGATGAAAATTGTTCACGGCGACCTGAAACCTGATAACATCCTCCTGTTTCCGGCACAAAATCGCCTAGTGGCAAAACTGTCCGACTTTGGATTCTGCAGTCCCTTTGCCGACCGTGAGTTCAAGATTGGAGGAACGCTGTATTGGAATGCTCCAGTACGTAGCCACTCATTGAGCTAGCCGCATGCAATAAGTTGACTGTTTTTAGGAATGTATGCCGGAGGCTGCAGAGGAGTTACGCCCCTTCCGCAACACGATAACCAGGGACCTATATTCGTTCGGACTGGTTATGCTCTACTCACTCTTCTCAAAACTACCATACGGTGGGTGCAGCCAAGAGCATACAGATACACAGACTATCCAGAATTTGAAGCTCCATCAAGATTTCGGCTTGTTTTTGCATCAAGAAATTACTGCCTATGCTCCAGGCCTTTGTGTGGTAAGCCATTCAGATATGCCCCCTTTAAAATGTCCAGGAATGCAAATTGATGCGAAATCCAAGGTAAAAACACCCGTTCTTGATGATCTGTCTGGAATGGGCCTCCAGGCCCATGATTTCTTATGGTTCCAGATATGGCTTGCTATGACGGATTTGTTAAAAAGGCAACCTAATGAACGATATATGAGTATGGGTCTGGTGCACCTCGTTTTTAAACAACCTGAAAGGTAAATGGCAAAGTCTTCTATTGGTGCAATCAAACCACTTTTTCCTGACATTGACAGACTGAACGACATATTCGTACCAATGACCTATGATCGACAGAAGGTATGCCCCACTACCCAAAGCTCGTCCCCTGCCGAACGGATAACGATGTGAATGAAGATGACTTCGTTAGCCTAGGAAAGAATGAATAATAATTCAAAGTGGATTGAAAATTCATATCAAGCTAACTATGTTTGACTTTATCAAGGGAAACGCCGCGTCTTATATCGACAGCGGAACTGAAGCCCAGTTCATTAGACCTAGCATGATTTCTAGTATGAGCCAAGGTTTGCACAAGCGACCATTTGGCAAGGTGCATCAATATCAACGGTACCAAGGTTCACCTTAGGCATTATACTAACCTATGTCCAGTTCGATCCATTTAGACTTGGTCAGATCCCACCAGAAGTTCAGTCATTACTGCTAAAAGACTTCCAAGCTCGATACGCATCGGCCATCGATAGCCCTGAAGCCGCGGACCTTGCACTGGTTCTTTCATCTTGCTATGATCGTGGTTTCGGCTGCCCTCCGAGCCCTGCCACGGCACGTGAATACGAACTTTTGGCTGCCCAGGCAGGCTCCGACGCTGCCCAGATCCAAACTCTTTGCCATGGACTGCTTGACGGATTTGACTCTTCAATAACGTATGAACAAAAGACAACCTGGCTGAAAACTGCCATTTCAATCATGTTTATCTCACTCGGTCAAAATGCCAGTGCCAAGAAGAGCGCGTTTCGGAATGCATTGGATCATATCCCGAACGAGTTGATTCAACTTCCTCTGCTATACTCGTTCGTGAAGTCACACATGGACGAAAGAGCGGTTCTTAACCTTGATTTTGACGGCGCTGCAGATGATCCGCTGTTTTCGCTGGTGACCAATAACAACCTAGACGGACTAGCTACAGCTTTGAGGTCAGACATGCAATTGTTGGGTCGGAAGAAAGACGGCTTTACGCTATTGCATGTCGCGGCGGACTATTGCCAGAAAGACATGATTCGCGGTAAATCCTGTTCCCCTATGCTGGGCTGGGCTGGCCATACTGACGACGTACCAGAACTCGTCCGCAGTTTCAGCATGCACCCAGATACTCTGTCTGACGACGGTCTTACGGCAATAGAACTTGCAGCCAGCACGGGCAGCATTGATTGTGTCCGACTCCTCATTTCCCTCGGTGCCGACATCAAACCTCTTGTTGACCAAGAGCTCTTCACGTCTGTCGCTATAACGGGTACTCGTAACACCCTCGAGAGCAGCCCCGCAAGCGGGAATTATGTCCTATTGTCGCTTCTTTGTAAGGCCGCTGAACGAGTGTCAGGACAATCAAATGACAAGGAAGCAATCCAGGCCCTGCTCAACGGGCGATACAATGTGGGAGAGGATGAAGATGAGGATAGCCTCCCCGGTTCACCCCTCGAGCTCGCTGTATCTGTCTTGAACTATGACTCAGTCATTGCCCTGCTGAATCTCGGCACAGACCCTAACGCTTACAATCACATGCCACCCCTTCACGTCGCCATTTCTCTGCGCGAGCCCATTCTAGCCCTCCTACTACTTACCTACGGAGCCCTTCCAAATCTCCCAAATCGCACTGACGGAGCGACCCCCCTACACTGTGCCGACGAGGTGGGCATAACAGCATTCACCGAAGCGCCGCGGAACGACATTATTCCATGGCAGCAATATGTCAAAACGGAAGTGGAAGCCATCGACGTTGACAGCGACGAGTCTGTGCGTGCGAGGGTGAGGGCATGCATTGCAGTGCTGCTGCATTTCGGAGCGGACCTTGAGGCACGAAATTCACAAGGCAAGACAGCTTTTGAGCAGGCAGTGCAAATAGGCGATAATAAAACAGCTAAGTTTTTATTAACAATAGGCGCTGATATTAAGGAGGCATGTAGCCAGGAAGGTAAGTCTTATCAAAGAATGATCTATGAAGAGGTATAGTTACTAACAGGATAATAGGGGACTCTTACTACTGCAACTGTGACTCTTAGTAGTTTGCGTATTCCTTGTAACAACATGGTTCTCTGGTTCTCTTGATGGATAGAGGATCAAGTTTCGTGTTTGCTTAAACTCAGGCTAGAGATAACAAATATATTAAAATGTAAATATTCTCTTTATATCTGACCCTATAGCGAATGCTCTAAGATACAACTCACGCTACGTTACATCGTACCAAAAGTCACAGTCAGGACTCTAGTGCATACAGAGTAAATCCAACGCTCTTCCAAAGGTGAGAGGCGGGATCTGTAGCATTGAGTCCATGATCATACCGCTTAAAGTCTCCCAGGTACGACGTGAATTACATGACAACTCCTCTTACGTTTGGTTACTAGATGCCAAAGATCTGTTCAGCAGCCTAAGGCGAGGGAAAGAAAGATTGAAACCTCATTATTAAGTAAAAGGCAAAAATAAAGATAAAGAAGAAAGTAATAAGTTACCTTTTTTTACAGCTCTTAACTTTACTAGAGTTAATCTGGGATGATAGTGGCACTACGTGGTAGGCTTGAAAACTGCCGATATTTTACCCGACCGCTGCGGAAAAACTAATGTCCCCACTTTACAAAGGGCGCTATCGGCCCCCTCCTACTCTCAACCACTGCCTTTCCCTCTGTGATTCTTCACATCATTTTAGTAACCTACTAACATGTCTTCTCCTTCAAGCGTCACAGAGAGTACACGCCCGAGGAAATATCTTAGCACATGTGATAATTGCAGATCCTGGAAAGTGCGCTGTTTGAGTCAGTGAATTGAAACCAGCTCTTCTACACGGTTGCCACCATGCTTACCAATAACAGAAACTGAGCCGCAAGATGAGGCGTGCACGTTATGCAACGTATGTCAACCTCTTTCGCGCCGTGGACCTAGTGTTGCAGGTGGCTTACTTGATTGTTTTAGAAACGAGGATTGACATGTAATTTCTCGCCCACGAAAACCCGAAAACTTAATACTTCAAGGCCCGCTAAGAATGCTTCTACTAATCAACGTCGCAAATCGACTCCTGCCTCTTCAACAACAAGTGAGGGGCGAAGGGGCAACGCTGACAATGAGACCATTGTTGCTGCTCAGCCATCAATCTCTACATGTTCACCCAGCACTTCAGGGCCTGCGCAGCCTGAGCTCAGAAATCAAGTGGCCTTGGAGTCAGCGAATAGTGGACGGGATTCAGCATTGTATGTCGACAGAATACTTTTCTCTCCAGCACAAACGGGTACTCCTGAAGAGAGAAGATCTCGGTATCCCCCGGGGTGCTACAGCCAGTCGAGACAGCCAGTGACTGAGCATGGTAAATCTAGACCGAGAGGAGTCTGAGCAATTCTTGAAATTGCTAACACATATCAGTTCCGAGCTCTAGTCTGGCTTTCTTTTCCGACAATGCTGTAGACCATCTCTGTTTAAAACTTGGCCATGATAAGCTCAAAGCCCTCGTCAATACATTGGAAGCACAAATGCAGGCCCGTTGCGAGGCTACCCTTCAGCCTTCTGAACCGCCTGACGAGGTGAATGACTCTGTTGAGCACCGATCTCGATATATTCAATGTATGAGAATTCCTAGAGGACAATGCATGTTTTCTCTTAGTGCTAATCTGCCAATAGCTTATTTTGAGCAAGTTCATCCCGTTTATCCGTTCCTCGACCAAGCTACGTTCGAAGAGAGGGGCCCGTTGACCCAACCTGGAGCTTTAGACCCATCCCATGAGACATGGTCAGCTCTGTATTATACTGTCCTGAGCCTAGGATGTATGTACCACGATGGAGGGTCTTTTGAGCCCGCCAAGGGCCTAGCGTGGCACTACTTTAGGCTCTCGTTTCGACATTTTCAAGATGTGTTACTATGCAAACCTTCGTTACTCAAAGCACAGGTAAGTCCCTGCCCCAGGTCGAGAAGTTAAAAGCTAATCTTGGTAGGCAATGGCGGCCATGGTAAGTCTGCATGAAATGGAACAAAATCACTTCCTCGGATATTGATCCTACTATTTCAGGCAGTATTCGCTCTCAATTATTCGAGTCTGCAGATTGAGACATTGTGTATCTCTGAAGCAGCGAGAACTATCATGACTTTAGGCCTCCACAAAAGAAATCTAGACCTTGGCCCACGACAAGAAAGTAGACGGACATTCTGGGTTGTCTACTGTCTGGAAAAAGAATTCTCATTTAATAGTAGTAATGCCTCTGTATGACAATCCTGGACCCTAAAGCGAGTGCTCTTGCTAAATAGGGAATGATAGTTAATCTCGGATATGGATATCAGCTGTCCACTTCCGACAGATTTAGCGACCGGTCCCGAAGGGTTTGTTTGGCTTCACTGTTGGGCACGGTACGCCAGAATTCAATCGAAAGCATATGATTCGCAGTTTTCAGTAACTGCCACCTTGAAATCGGCAGGAGAACGCTTTATACAAATGGACCGTATTAACGATGAATTGCAATTGTGGTTAATTTCGATTCCCGAGAGCCTGCGCCCGGGCTCGTCCCTACAACAATATCGATCAAGCCCTCTATACATGCAAGAGATGGCTTTAAGAATCCACTTCTCTTATCACAACCTGAGGATTTGTTTATCAAGAATTTCCCTTCACCTGAGTCCGTACGGAGGGTCGCAGCGACGATTCGAAAACAGCAAGTCCTTGTTACTATCAGCACGCTCAATTATCGAGTCAACCTATTTGATTGCCATGAATCCTTTCACGCCTGTTTGGTATAAACCCTAGTGACAAATCGAATGGAGTCTAACAGCTAATGCATGCACTCTCCTGACAGGATAATTGGAGTTATGCCGATGGTGGCTATGTTCATTGTCTTTGACTTTGTCGTTCACAACCCGCTACACCCCGAGACCAGAAAGAACCTGTCGTACCTTGATATAGTCGCCGCCCACTACGCCAGACTCGACCTTTTATCCCAAGGAACTATTCATGATGCCAAGGTTGCGGAATTTACCTCCATCGCCCGTCACTACGTTGAGACGTTCACCGGAGATCAAGCGAATACGGCCAACACCACGACCATTTCAGGACCTAGCATCCACAGTGACGCAGTCGGTGACAACCTTTCCGCTGTGCAGAGGCCTGGCTTTATGTCACAATATGATTTGCAACAGCTGTCGGCCACAGGCATCAATGATGTGGTATGTCCTTTCTTTTCATGTTACTGAGACACGCTCTTTCCATGCAATCTTGAGACTTTCTTGCTTAAAACCCCCCTACCATTCATTCTTGATAATATGACAAACAGCTTAATCATTATTAGATCAATGGCATAGATGTAGTTGATATCCCAGCTGGAATCAACCTGCTCGATTTCCCAGCGGCAAGCTCCTCTTTATACATGTCACTGCCAGAATCTGGGTACGATATAGCCGATTTCTTTGGCAATCCTTTCACTGGAAGCTTGAACTACAATCCAGAGCTATAAGGCGCGTGCTCAGGCGTCTACAGAGCTATGTAATAGACAGGAGAGATAGTGTTCCGTATCGGCCCTCTATATAGCCGATTATAATATATAAAATATTTTCAGCACAGCAGTTAGGGACCAAGATTACAGTAAGAAGAAAGTAGTATGCAGTTAAATAAATCTAGCCACAGCTTAATTATTCGGTTAAAGAAAGCCTTTAACCTGCGCCTGACGCAGGCGGTTGATTGCAATGGGTATCGAGGTTTAGGTGGGTTGTTGGGTCTCGACCCGATTGGAGCCTAAGGTTGAAGCCAAGGGTGCGGAGTGGAAGGCGTTATGCATTGATCCCACGCGTGAAGCGATCGTTGACATCCGAACCATCGTTAGAAGTGGGGTAATTGTTACACAAAGACTTGGCCACTTTATTTTAGAAGTACAAGTTTATTGTATCAGACTTATGTAAACACTGAACACAATTGAAGAACATTGACACGCGCCTCTCCCGTCCCCTGAAGCCATCAGTCAACAGATACACGTATCAACCTCTTGAACCCCTTGAATACTGAGGTTCGTATCAGTAGGAGAGACGTTAGGACTGAGCTTTATGTCCAACGTGTAACTCAGACTGCTGTGCATTTGCCTGATTAAGCATCTCCCAGTCGACTTTTGGTCCGTCGAACTGTTTCCCGAAAGCAAACCAGGCAGCAATAATCAGGAGGAATAGCCCGAGAAGGATTGGTGATGTCCAATTCATTGAACCGACGGTGACAGGCAGCCCGGGAGGCATACAAACCAAAACGACTAGGACGGCAACCCAAAGCGTGGAGAAAATATTGCAGAAATATCCGACATATCCGAGCTTCAGAGGCCGCTCTGGAAGTACCTTATCCCGGCCACGAAGGACCAGTACGGTTTGAGGTGCTGCCAAAGTGATGTTGAGAAAGAGAACCGCAGACGTGATGATGGAATTGAATGCCGTTGTACTAGCCATGTATATCAAGCCATACAAGGAAATGAACCCCAGCGCTAGCAATGTAGCTCTTGCTGGGAATTGCAGTCTTGTGTCAACATGCGAGAAGAACTGGTGAAATGGGGTGCCTTTATCTCGTGCAAAGGCCCAGGTGACGCGACCGGCGGTGATGAGTTGGGGCGGCATGCAAGCTGTGATTCAATCCGTTAGTTTCAGACACTGATACCAGCAAAGAAAAAGGACTTACAGGCGTAGATGATAATCAACCAAACCGCCATGACTATAGTCAAGGTACGATTCCCGGTCGCCTGATACAAGAGCTCAAAAGCAGGGAAACCAGAGTTCATCACTGCATCCACATCTTTGATCTTGAACATACAAGCGACCATCGTGGGGATAGCGGTACAAATGCCGATTAGCATAGTAGTGTTCCTGTATTGCATATGTTAGCCACTGGTCGGGCAACACTCGCCTATGTTGGTTACTCACATGGCAATTGGCACCTTTCGGCCTGGACTGTGCATCTCTTCTGCAATGTGGATCGGTGAATCTGATCCTCCAAAGAGATACATGGCGTTGGAGATCCCCAATACCCATGCCATTCCTGTGTTCCAACCACTGCTGCCCTGACCTGATGCAACGACAAACGAGGAATCATTGGTACCCGGTTTCGTAGCTAGCAGCATGACAAGAAAAGCCAAGAAACCGCTCAGACTGAGGTACATTGAGGCAGTCGTGATTTTCGGAACCGATTTGGGGAATGCAAAGATGGGGACAACTATAGCGTTTAGTACAATCCTGGCATTCATATTCTAGGCACGCACTTGATATGAAGGCTACTCCAAGATAGCACAAGTAGATGTGCCAGTTTTTGGGCGTATAGCTTGGATGAATGAAGGCGGCCAGTCCAGTGCTCGCAACTGCGACCAGAGAAATGCCGGAGCATGTAGCAAACCACCAAGCCAGAACCGACATCCAACCGATAAGGAAAGCGCTGAGCCGCTTGTACTTCTCGGGCGCCAGGATGTACATGAAATGGTATTGACCCTTTATTTAATGTAAGCCTTGGATACCATTTAGAGGTGGGTGGGTGGGTACTTACTCCTGAACTCGGAAACGCAGAGGCGAGCTCTGACAAGCCTAATGTCACAGTCCATTGAACAAAGCCGGCGACCAAAGCTCCAAAGACGGTCATCTGTGGCCCACCGTATCTTAAGCTTTGCCCAAGCGTGGCCAGTGAACTGACCCAGGCGTTCATGATGCTGGTAAACTTTGTTAGCTGATCTTGATAGCGGACAATGATGCTACGAATCCGTACCAAAACATCAATCCCACCGTGGATATAATTGAGAAGAGACGAGGCATCGAGGCCTTGTGACCCTGAGCCTGCAGGATGGCATCGTCGGCGGCGGTGCCATTGTTCTTTGAAGAGCCCTGCCCATAACTTTCCACTAGGCCTATTTCAACAGAACCTGCCCGGCTTGGCGGTGCAGCTCCTGTATCCTTAGCTGTGTTTTTTTGTTGCATATTGAAGAATGAATTGTGAGAAGGATGATGGGATAATACTACTGCTGTCTGGGCGACAAGAAACATACTAATAAATACGCCCGCCAACTGCTGAAAGGATACAAAGGATACGATGCGACCGGAAATCCCGGGCCAAGACTAAGATTGTAAATACGGGGAAAGAATCCGTATGCCAGGCTAGTTTATCGTGGTTAAAGCGCGGGGTCTAGCGTATCTTGATGAAATGACTGATCCCGGAGGACCCAGGCATACACCAGCTTATCTCTTGTCGGTAACGGATGCCTGATAAGGAACACCATTAAGTGTGGGGAGACAGGTTAGTTCATCGTAGTCAAGAACCAAGGGTCTGGCTTATCTTAATCGAGTAAGTGGCTGACCGTAGGTTTACCCCAGCTTCACCCGAGTGGCATCCGGGTGACGAGCACGGAATTGACGTGAAGTCCGGACTTTCTGATGTAGACCCCGTTATCCAATCCCGGAAAGGGTGTTTCTTATCATCGCCCCTACACAATCTTCCCTACCAGGGTACAGCCTTTATCTCTATGGATTTTAGTCGTGCCCATTATTCACCTTCGCCCTAGAAAACAAGTATCGGGTTGTACGGATGTGATGGGGTACAACCTTCGGCAAAGCCACGATCACTTGTTGTCCCCTTGTCAGTGGTCTTCGTGAGAAGACTGGACTAGTTAAGGGTTTTCTGAGGAGCGAGTCCTGCAAAGTATACAGATCAAACAATGAGAAGACTGGAGGTTAAGCTTCACTGTTGTCACCAAGTAACCAATTGGGGGGGTATTGTCTATCTACCTTGTTATCTATTAAGACCATTACAACGGAAATGTTGAGGCAATCAGGGCGCAAACATGCTCAGAGTAATTTGGCAAGTGTTGGAATGGGGATAATGATCTTACAGCAGGTACTCCACTACTCCAAATCACTCCAAATCACTCCAAACTGAACTGTACGACTTGATAACTGACCTTCAAGGAACTCAAATAGCACTCCAAAGTAATTTCATCATTCACATAAGAATATGGACCCCATTTGACTAACGACAAGTGGCAATTTCTAACTGGTGAATATCTTATTGGATATTGCTCGCCTCCGAATGAAACAAATCACGCGAATCTTAGTTAATAATAGATTCGTAGCCCTGGTCCGGATGTCCAAAGTACCACGCCTTATCCTTTTCCTGTGTCTCCATAGTCGTGAACCCATTCCCTAGATAGGCGAACCTGTTCTTGTTCACTGTGGTCCACTCGTAATCCTCCCATCGTGGATTCATGAGCATATGAAACCAATGTAACCGACTTCCAGGGTGGACCAGAGCGGGGCCATCTTCCTTTCCTGGTGCACATACGTTAGCTAACATGGCAGCGAGACTGTAGATTGCTTTCCTTACCGCCTTTCAGCCAGGATCGACACTTAGCATTCCAAACTGTGCGAGTCAGAAATGTGTCGGCATGGTTGATAAAGTCATCCAAAGCCTCTTGCTTGGGTACAGCAGATTTGTATCCTTCGGTTTGCATTTTATGCAAGAGCTTTATCACATATTTTGTAAAGTGCTCAATGCTTGGAAGCGCAGATCCATGAGAAAGGGGACCGTTGGGACCCATGTACACTGCAACCTCTCGTCAGCTAGCCAGACAAATTACGAGTGTGTGGAAACACGAACGGATATAATTGGGGAAGTTTGGTACGGCCAGAGAAAGGTATGCTGTTGGACGTGAAGTCCATTGTTTTCGCATGTCGATGTTGTTTCTTCCGATGATAGGAAATCGTGGTTTCCAGGAGACGTTGAAACCAGTCGCGCAGACGATTGCATCAAGTTCAATGACTTCGCCGGTTGCTAACTCGATTCCTTGCGGGACCACCTTCTTGATTGAGTCGAACACGACTCGGACATTCTTCTCTGTCAACGCTTCGAGATAGCCAACGCCAGGTGTTGGTCGCCTATTGTAGAGTTAGAACACCGTGTACGGATTTTAGAAGTTGGATCGTTCTCCTACCGGCACCCCACACCGAAACTGGGGATAAGGCGATCTGCCAAGGCATTCTCTGCGCCCAAGCGGTCTCGCATCATTTGTGTCAGGCTTTCCCTCGCTAAAGCCTGCTGTGGCGAGTCATGAATTGCCTCAAGAGCGCTGTTAGAGACTTTTCTTTGAATTTCGGGTTGCCAGTAACATACCGATTCAAATCCACCGTTCAATTGAGCCTCGATAGCTTTCCGGTACGCGAGATACTTTTCCGGGTGATCTACGAATTCGCGTTTCTGCTCTTCCGTGTCTTTGAACATATTAGCCAAACTGGACCGATGCTTTACTTCCTCTCTCGGGACATAACGTACAATCGAAATTGGCCCCATTTGGGCCTGCGAAATCTTGGCCCAGCGTGGTGGCAATCCAGGTAGGACTTCTGATGAAGGTTGTAAGATTTCCTGCCACTTTTTAATTAAGTCAGTATGCTGGTACACGGAGATTGTGCAATCTGTCGTACCTGGCTGTAATGCCGTCACGAGCTGTATGCCTGACGAGCCATTTCCGATCAGAGCAACCCTCTTTTCCTTCAAGTCGACATCATTGTCCCAAGACGCTGAATGCAGGAGGGAACCCTGAAAAGAGTGAAGACCTGTAATCTCCGGCCACTGCCAGTTGCTAAGAAATGTCAGTAAGCGAAATGAATGGGAGGATGAATGTCGTACTTTAAGAATCCGCCACCATTAATGAGAAAATTGCACCAGTCTGTTGCTATTTCCCCTGTAGATCGGTCACGTATCTGAACAGCCCATTGGCCTTGTTCTTCATCCCAGCGAGCCTCAACGACCTCACTGTTATACTGAATGAACCTCTCGAGATCGAACTTCTTTGCTGTATCACGGAAATACTGAAGAATCTCGGGTTGCGAAGCGTAACTGTGATGGGAGGTTACGGAATTGCACTTTCTCTTCCAGGTTCTACTCACAATTGAGACCAGTTCGGGTTTGGTGCCCATTCATACTCGTAAATATGCGCAGGAATATCACATGCGCAGCCTGGGTACCTGTATTTCCGCATTAGTCACAGGTCCCTGCTAATAAAGTAATCACTAACGTATTCTCGAACCAGGTGCCTCCAAGCTCTGGGTTCTTTTCAAAAATCTGGAGATCGATAGACTTCAGATGTCGCCCCAGCTTGTAGGCAAGGTCCAAGCCAGTGGCACCAGCCCCGATACAGATAACACGCAGGGGACGCGAATGCCCTAGGACGTTGTCCTCAACCTTGTAAGTCTGCTCGCTGCCGTTGGTGGCCGAGTCAGCAACGCGGTCAATGCTTCCCATTGTTGCGGTATTCCCGGGTTACTTGGTAAGCGTAAGGGGATAATGCAGAATGTAGTGACGGCAAGTCCAGATATGAACCCGTTTGTCAAGAAGCCAAGTAAGTCAATTTGACAGAAAGTGTTACGGTAGTTTCTTGTAATGATTGGTTTCCTCAAGTTCCCGATCTTTGGAAATTCGAAAGCGTGACCGGCCAGCCCTTTTGATCAAAACAATCCGGTTAGCCATGACCTGTCTCTAGAGGTCTAGATCTCCGTAGAAGGTGGTAGCGGATCTTACTGCTGTGAACCCGAGATCTGTGCCGTGAGTCCGGAATTTCCGGATTCTAAGCATTGTAACCTGTCGGGATTTGCAAACCCCACTATAATCTACCAACGCCGGTCATGGGTCTGACATACGCCATGATGCGGTATTTTGCGCTGCTATCGTATGATCTGGGTAATTCAACATTCATACAGTAATGGACTGAAGTTCAACATCCGGTAGTTAATGCGGTAAGTGTATAGAGTGCCAATCAATTTGACAACATACTGCAGCACCCCTTACATGACTAAATCGATTGCGCGAAAGTGCTACATGATTACGGCCTCAAGATATCCTCTGTTATCCGAGACAATTAGGCGAAGCCGCGATAACGCTGATTAACATGAAGGCAAACGACAAGGATACTTTCGCACTTGACTAATCTACTATAGCGTCAACGTAAATAAGCTAAATTAAGGCCGATACGTAGAAGTTCATTGTGAGTCACAGTAGAGAGCACCCCCTCTGTAGACTAGTCCGCCATTCGGTTGACGATTGAGGGTCGAACGAGCCTGTCCAGTCCTCAGTGGTTACAGTAGCCAATTGGACAGGTCACCCACCAAGCCTAGGGCAAGCAACCCCCTGGGAAGTTATGAAATCATCTCTGGAAATCAGCTCTGGGAAGATCCAAGTGGACTGTTTAAGGGGACTAAATCGCCCGTTTGGGCCCTTGACGGTAGCTTTAATACATAGAGGCACAAGTAAAAAGAGGAGGAATAGGAAGAGTCACAACACGACCAAGAGCAGGGTTTTGTTCGCTTTGCCTTGACAAAGTTGACAGTTTGCTATCGGCATAAGGGTCTTGCACAAATAGAGTGAAAGATTTGCGTAAAACATATGACTTCAAATGAAGGAAATGGGACGAAGATGAGCTTGAACAGATGATTACTGTTCTAGTAACGGTTCGCACTTTAGAGCACTTTTCACCACGAGAGTGACATTTGGCACGCGCTTGACGTCTAGCAGATTGGTACTTAATTGCTAATCTAACCTGCACTACTGCCTATATGAACCCTGTCAATTTCTTAGGGTTATACCTTTGCTTGTTCAATACTACCCTGGTTGCTGATTTTGAATGAACCCGGTTGTAGGTACTGGAACACACGGTCAGGGTCGTACACATTGGCAACCTCGTTTAAGAACATCCTATTGGCGTCACCGAAAGTGGCAATTGGATTCTGCCACTGGGCCGAGTAGTTGGCAAACAGGAACGGGCAATACAAGTGTCGCCTCTTGGCTTCTTTCTCAATATGCCCAATGATCGCTTGCTGTGTTTGAATCACCTCCTCATCATACCGGGCATCTGAGGTGACGAAGATCAACAGAAAGATGACGAGAGGTCCATCAGCGTTCTCCAGTCCGAACCTATTCCCAGCAGGACTTGACGTTCTGGGGATGGCATGAAACTCCATTGTTGAATCGATGTATTGTGATTTAGGCGACGCCTCGGCAACGAAAGCATTATAAGCGAAGTTGAGAAGTTCTTCGTCGACTTTGAAAGTGAGAGTGGAAGTAGATGCACGAAATCCAACGCCATCTTGCAGACCTGAAATATTTTGCGCCATCGTTGTGTAATCAGTGAATCCCAGGGAAGTCTCAACTGCCGGGACTTTGCGAAGATTGTCGAATATAGGTAGATCGGCTTTGGGCTCTGTGTAAACCATGTATTGAAGTAGTCGAAGTGGTCCTTCATCGTAGGTCGCGATAAAAATAGTGTGGCCTTTCGGGCCTGTCGGATCGACCTCCTGCATGTTCACGAACTCGGTGTAAGCAGCAATAGCCTGTTTGGCATGAATGCTTTCAAGCGTCGTGCGACCTCCCCACATTCCACTATAGGGATACGCTTCCACTTCAAACGCTGTTATGATGCCAAAGTTGGAGCCGCCGCCTCGTAAAGCACGATAGAGATTCGGCTCGCTCTCTGCACTGGCAATGACGACGCGGCCATTAGCGAGCACAATTTCGAAAGAGCGTACGTTGTCAATACCCCAGCCGTGTTGTGCCGCATAGAAGGAAATACCCCCTGTGGCAAGTCAGTAACAGATACGGATGGCAAGAGAAGCCTGATAGTTCCTTACCGCCAACCAGATAGCCGCCGACACCAACATTGGCAGCTCTGCCTCCCACGACAATAAGTCCTTCCTTCTGTAACTTCTCGTACACAGCACACCAGGTATTGCCGGGCCCAAGCAGTACTGTGCCTTTCTTCTTGTTAATCAGGATCGTATTGAGCTTGGCCAAGTCGAATTGGATGCCTCCCTCGATGCTAGACTGCCCGGCGAAATGACCGTGACCGCCGCTCTTCACTCCGAAGCGACATTGTCCTTTCGCGCACAGAGCGACTGCTAGACCGAGCTCTTCCGCGCAGTGTGGTTGAAAGAAGCAACGGGGCCTCAGAGGCTTCTGGTACCCAGACCAGAAACTGTTCTGAAGAGCACTGTACTGGGGGTGGTGCGGCTCGAATACTTGTTCTGGGAATTGCTGAAGCAGCTTAGAAACCTGCAAGACCGTCAGTGCACTGTAAACTGAAGACTTCGTGTCTTTCGAGATGACCCACAACGAGTTCTGTCGCAGCCGACGAAGCGGGCTGTAAAGCATCATCCATCACCTGGGCCAATTGGGAAATCATTTTGAGTATCGTTAGTTGCAGAGGCGAAACGAAATATCTAATGAGGTCTTGGAGAGAAAACGTATAAATAAACAAAGGGTCTAGATTGATCAGTAGCTTGGAGGCGCCGGAGACTCCGTATATACCTGTACCAGCGTGGGTCTATGTTGTGTGTTATATCTAGCTCTGTGGTAAAGCCTGCGGATATGGGTCTGTCTGTTATAGTCAGAATCTCGTTCGTTAATCTCTGTGCTCAGAGTGACGACGTGATCATGTGGGGAGAGTCCAGACTCTTGCAAGCTTGTAGTTTCAGGCCTTCGGGGTTAGGCTATGCGGAAATGCAGTATTGTACAGCCGGTGGTGGGGTGAAATCAACCGCCAATACTGTAAATGGCGGTAGCCAGAAAGGACACTTACTAGCTCATCGCACAGATTGCAGGTGACGCAGAGACAGTACTGAATCTAACATTCGCGTGCACAGTGTCAACCGACCCTTGAAGTTCGGACTCAAGTAATGGATCTACTGGGCAAATGGTCCGGGAACCCGTATCACCATTCCAGTCGTGAGAATCCGGTGGGTCCTTGCATGGTTTTGCTCGCGTCCGTGCGTCCGGACAGTTCGGATTAGTGTCCGGTGTGTGTCCTGATGCTCCGGATGGCACCCAATTTTTACCTGGATACGGATGGACTTATGAATCTGGACGGGAAAAGAGTCGGCAAATAACTAATCTCTGAGTCAGGCTTACTGTTGTGAATTACCTATTCTGTTCAATTCGGTCAACTGAGAGCGGGGAAGGGCTCCGCTAACTCTGGGATTGTACTCTACAAATTTCATACAAGGAGGAAAGGGCACACCCTCTTCACAGCCGACAATTCCGCCTGCACTACATTCCATGTAAAGAAAGAGTATTTCCATCAAAACAAAATCGTACAAAGGTTTTTTACTTCAAGTCCCTAAATTATGGGTTTCAACTACTGCTCCGAGAACGAACAATACGCTGCGCCACTTGTGCCAGGTCTGATAGAACCCTGCCACTACTATGGTAAAGATTGACGCTTTCTCTCTGCTGGGAAACCGAAGCTTACTTTCTCGGCAGGTCGTGTTCTTGGTACAGATCCGGCGGAGCAAGACGAAGATGTCCAGCTCTTTGCCGGGTACCTACGGGTGATTCCCGGCAAGGTTGACTATTACGGGCCTACGGACCATGAGGAAACTGGCATTGTCATCAGAGGTAAGCCTAGATAGTCCTATAATATTCTCTGTAACTTGCTGACACTACCAGGCGAACTCGACATAGAAGACGAGACTGGGAAGAAGGTTACTCTACAGCCGGGAGAGGCATTCTTTGTCCGGCGACAAAGTCGTATTATTTTCTCTGCCAAGAGATTCGCCCTTGTATTTAAGTGCAGTTCCTATGCTGCTGGGAAGGGAAAGCTTAGAGAGCTGATGAAGTAGTGCTAGACAGCAAAATATGTCAATAAGTCAAGGAAGAAGATTGCCAAAATACCACTCCGAAATACCTTCGCTCTAAAGTAAGTGAGATGTTGATTGTATGTAAATAACCTCGGTTGGTTAGTGGCCAATTCGGTTTCAAGATAGATTATATCGTACTTGACATGTTTTTGCCTTGCTACCGAATAAAATAAATAAGTCGAGCTCGGTCGCCTTGTCTGGTGATCAGTAATAGAGTAACTACCAACTAATGGCCATCATAGCCATAGGTGACTTTTTACAAATATGTGAGGGTTTTCAACTGGACTTTCTTCAACAGTCAGCAGTTTTATCAATTGCTTAAATGCTCTATCCTAGTACTAGATAAACACCAGCCAAACAATCCCTTTTGTCAAATTCTCAATTTTTGAACTCCCCGCCTGAGAGTTTGTCTTCCAGGTTGAGATACGCCTGGAACTCAGCATAGCACAGGTCAGGGTCACTCTCTGCATCATAGTTAAATTTTGCCTCCTCGTCTGAGATGAGCTTCTTCGGCATTCCATTTGCAGCAGCTGCTTCGGCCAGAAGCTGAACCTGACAACTCTTTTCCATAGAGGTCATAAGAAACGCCGCCTCATCAACAGTTTGACCAACTGTAAGCAATCCATGGTTCCGTAAGATGGCACCCTTACCATGTTCACCAAGGGACTCCGCAATCTTCTCGCCTTCCTCAGGACCCAGAACGACACCTCCGTGATTGTCATACACGGCTTGGGCATCGCCATAAAACTTGCATGTATCCTGGGTCAGCATTTCCAGAGGCCGTCCGAATACGGACCATGCCTTTCCATAAACGGTATGGCAATGGCAAACCGCAATGATATTGTGCCTGGCCTTGTGAACAGACGTATGGATTAAGAATCCCGCCTTGTTGATCACAGGATGCGACTTGTTGCCACCAATGACTTTACCATCGATATCAACGAGGACCATGTCGCTAGCCTTGAGCAGTCCGAAATGGATACCGTATGGATTGAACCAGAAGGCATCAGAGAACTCTGGGTCTCGAACAGATATATGTCCAGAGATACCCTCGATGAATCCTTCACGGCTCCAGTGGCGAAAGACAGCCGCCATGTGCTCTTTGATCCAGGTCCGCTGCTCCGAGAAGCTGACGAACTTGGGAACGCCAGCAAGCGAGACGCCTGGGGGTCCGAGTGAAAGAGCCTCCAACGGTGTTTGCTTTTTCTGTGTCGATTTCTCCATTATCGGTTGCTCGGGTGCTTCGACAGCGACTGAGATAGCGGATGGTGCCATGTTGGTAGATCTATGTATTCATTAGCTCTAAGCTCGACATTGATAAGACTGAAGTGGCATGGACTTACGCTCAAAGGGTAGGTTGTTTACTCTAGTAAAGCAGCGTGGTTAGGGAATCTTGAAACTGCTACTAAGTTTGCAGTCTGGAACTTGTAGCACGATATCCAATCTGAAGAATATAGATCCACTGGGATCTTTTACTCACTTTTAAGCGTTTTTGTCTTTGATTGAAAAGATGATCTCCCAATTTAGTGCATTGCGTTGTGTACGCTGATAGATACCGGAATTTCCGTTGGTCATAGGGCGTAGTGTCAAAAGTGTGAACTTGTGGGTAGGTGGGTCGAAGTCGAGCTTCGGAAACTCCGCTCATGATCCCTGTCATCATCAATCTTAGCCAGGTATACCAGCATCCCCTGAAACCGGATAGCTTTCCATAACTCCGTGCTACGATTGAGACAATCTAACTTTATCAGTAGAACTAACAGGCTTATCTTGGAAATATTAGCTCGTAAGCAGGGGGGGGGGGCTTTTTTAATCCTTGGTATTTAGAATTGACCGTGGCTGAGAGCTAATACCATATAGCTAGGTGCTGTAGAAAATCCTAGTTTCGAGACAAAAAGCCGTGCCCCAGTACGTAACTTCATTAGCCGCCATGTGCACCACGAGGCAGGCTTTTGCGGACAAGTTAGGAACGGGCCTAATTGATTCATTGGCTAAATCAGCTCCGATTCACTCGTTTCTTATGTCTACCATACGGACTATTCCTGATGTTTCCAAAGTGTATTCAAGGTCTCCCTACTACAGCAATCCCCGCTAATCTTAGATTGCTGCTACAGTAAGGTATTAAGTCAGCAAGTCGGCCAGTCGGCCAGCCAAGATCTTTCAACTTTAAAATTGTTATGTTACCAGATTCGGTCTTACCAAGTCTCCCCACGCAACCCGGAGTCACCGGTATTTCCGGGGCTAACTTTGTGTCCGAAGGATGAGACTCAAGCGCGAAGCCCTTCCTGATTCTAGGAAGATTCGGGGCTTGACCAGAGGAAGTATTACAAAGAAAACACTGTATTCAGTATTGAGATAACGTTGGTCAGATCTATTGATGCTCTGCCAACATATTCCGTCCCACTCTGAAATACTTTTATTCTCTCCTATTTCCCAGAAACATCTGAAACACAATCGAGGGTCGAGTAGACCACAGACCTCTTTCATTAAGCATCATGACCTCTACTGACTCCCTACCAACTAGCCCATCCAACGGCTCAGGACATCGGCTTAGACACCCATTCAATCCTATGAAGCGAGTGCCAAAATCGACGAGCTATGAGACCATTTCCAAAATCATCCAAGATGACGGGGGTGTGGTCATCGAACAGTACATGACACCTGAGCAAGTACGAAATTTCAACAGCGAGTTGGACCCGACCCTTACTGCCATGAACCCGTGCGGAGAGCTCGATCTTCCGGACGAATTCAAGACGTTCCATGGGCTTCACACGAAGCGACTCTGCAACATGACAACACTCAGCCAGACATGGCGTGAAGACCTGCTCAACGATGATGCCATGTACGGTATATGCGATGAGCTTCTGAAAAAGAACATTGGAGACTACTGGATGAGTTCAGCGCAATTGATCGAGATTGGACCAGGAAACATCCAACAGCCACTCCATCGGGATGCAGGAAACTGGTGGCCATTTTATACCATGGGTCCTGCTGCTCCCATCTTTTACCTAAACTTCCTCATGGCTTTGACCGACACGACGGTGGAAAACGGCGCGACGAGATTTATTCCCGGCAGTAACAAGTGGCCATATGGCCCAGACTGGCCCAACACTGGATCTGATCATTGGACTCTGCCTATCGAACTCAAGGCAGGCGATGTTCTGCTGATTGATGATAGAATTGTGCATGGTGGCGGAGCCAATATGACCAAGGACTTCCGCAGGAGGATTCTTTCTGTGGCAATTACGAGCAGTGTTTTTACACAAGAGGAAGCGAGCTCTTTAGTCGTCAAACCGGAGCTGGCAAAGGATCTCCCAGAGAGAGCTAAGAAGTTCTTAGGTTTCCGAAGTCAATATCCTCAAGGCTCGCCAGGTCTTTGGAGTTTTAACACTGAAGACATTGGAAAGGTGCTCGGTTACTGAATGGACTTATGATGTAAAGTTAGAAGTCCTATTGATCTTATACTATTTACCTGGGTACTAGTCAGACAGTCTAAGAATAAGGGAATCATTTCACGTTATAAGTGGGAGTTCGTAAGTAGGTAGTCTATATGTTTAGAAACTGAGACGTCTTGGCATTGGATTCAATGAAGAAGCTGGACAAGGCAGGTTTAAAGACTGCTCGCAAGAGACTTGCTGCTTGGCCCCGTTTATAAAGAATTGAGATGATCTGACCGTCTCCCCACATCGAATTATATAGAACACTATCAGATGACCTATTATCATCCCACTATTCCAGTAATATGCAAAAGGAAAATCTCATAACTGACAGGAACTCGCCTAGTTACTCTAAGATGATAACTGAACTCCAGGTAAAGTCTGTAGCTGTTATCGGGGCCGGAGCGTCAGGTATAGCTCACAACTCTTCTAGGAATAAGACTCATTGGCTGACTTTGTCAGGGACCGCCGCTGCTGCCGCGTTGAAAGCTGAAGAATGTTTCGATAAGATCAAAGTCTTTGAGAGGAGGGAAGCACCCGGTGGGCTATGGTAAGTTTAAGCAGCCATTTTGAGACGAACCATTGACCGCTTTCTCGATCTTCAGGCTGTATGACAAGGAAGATACGTCGGGTTCCAGTATCAAGCCTGGTGCCCTTCCGCCAGCATTGGACCCTCCTTCAAACATTCCCGATAGCTTGCCTCGACAGCAGCCCCACGATGGAAAGCAGACTTACCGTTCTACTCTGATGTATGAACCTTTGACGTACGTTGCCTGCACCGGATCTAGCCGCGAGCCAGTCTGACAGAGAGCAGAACGACTGTTCCTGAGATAGCAATGTCCTTCTCCGACAAAAGGTTTCCCCATGGTCCATTAGTACCCCATCACATTCCACGAGAGTACCTCCAACAATACTATTCCTTCCATCAAATGGAAGATGTCCTAGTCCTCAATACTACCGTGGAAGATCTTAGCACAATTCCGAATGGCCCTGGACAGGATCGCTGGCAACTGACCCTGCGAAAGTACGACTTTGCGAAAGTGGTTGATGAATGGTGGAAAGAGGACTTCGATGCTATCATCATTGCAAGTGGCCAGTATTCCGTTCCGTATGTACGTGTTCCCTATTGCTGTGACAACTTAGTGCTGACGGGATTAGATACCACAAGTGAAGGGGCTTGAGGAATACATTGAAAGATATCCGAGTCGTGTTTCACACTCGAAGTCCTATCGGAATCCTCACCCTTTCGACGGCAAGAATGTACTTCTTGTGGGAAACTCTCCTTCAGGTCGGGATATAGTCGGAGATGTCGTCAAAGTCGCTCAATTGCCAGTGCATATCTCCAGAAGACATAAAACTATATGGGATAGATCGGAAACAGATGAGAACATCGAGTGGAAGCCCATAATGCAAGAGTTCATTCCAGAAACAGGACAGATTCTATTCGAGGATGGCTCTTCTCTGACAGGCATTGACTACCTTATCTACTGCACAGGATATAAACCATCCTTCCCGTTTTAGAACACTAAATCAAACGGCCAAGAACTATACGATTACAACAAATCGAAGATCAACGGAAGTTACTTGCATAAATTGTTCAAAGATTTCCCCACCCTCGGTATCATCGGTCTAGGAAAGACTCTCGCGTTCCGAAGTTACGAGTATCAAGCAATCGCACTCGCAAGAGTCTTTGCAGGCAGAAATGGTATGGATTTCCCATCCCAGGAGGAATGGGAAATATCATGGGAAGAGCACACAAAGAATAATGGGATGGAGTTTCATCAGGTTTCTATTGGAAATGGGGAAATGCTGCGATGGTATACGCAGTTGTCGGATATAGCTGGATTGCCGTTGAGTGGGAAGGGAAGAGTGCCTCCTGCATTTACTGACGAGGCCTTGTGGCAGTTGAAGAATGTTAAGAGACATTGAGAGTATTTAAATAGATGTAGAAGAGAAAGAGATATCTTGATGACGAAGGCAGTGCATCGGATTGGTTGACAAGGTGTTTTCGGAGAAAAGCCGCGGACAAATCCCGGCCCCACTCCGGTGCCGGCCACGAACATCGTAATCTCAACCGTTGAATGAAAATCTGGGGAACAGTCACTATGACTCAACCAAAACATCAAATTTCTGTATAAGATCGCGGAGAAACTGGTGCTCTCATATCGAATACGCATCAGATACATTGCATGTCTTGTGTCGCGACGAACGACGCGACATCTTGAGTCATGGCTCCCCAAGTTCTCACCAAGGACGAGAAGGCTCTTCAAGACCAAACCAACATCCTCCCGCGTCGTCAACTCATCATTGCCCTTGCAGCCATTCAAACCTCGCTACTACTCACCATCGTTGACCAAAATGGAATCTCGGTCATGCTTCCCACGATTGCGCACGATCTCCATGCTGAAAATACTATTTCTTGGGCTGGAACGTCGAGTTTAGTCGCCAACACGTGTTTCCAGATGCTCTACGGCAGATTGTCCGACGTCTTTGGCCGCAAAGTCGTTTTCATATCGGCTATTATGCTGCTTTGCATTGCTGACTTGCTATGCTCGCTGAGCAAGAATGCAATCATGTTTTATGTATTCCGAGCTGTTGCCGGTATTGGCGGTGGCGGGGTTCAGAATCTTTCCAACATTATCATTTCTGATATTGTTACCCTGGAGCAAAGAGGAAAGATCCAGGGTGTAGTCGGAGCTGTAGTTGGGTTCGGAAATGTTATCGGTCCCTTCATCGCCGCTGGGATGATTCGTCAGACATCATGGAGAGCATTTTTCTGGTTACTGTCGCCCCTGTCATTCTGTGCCGCAGTGCTGGCTTTCTTCTTTCTTCCATCGAAGCCTGCTACTGTCGGCTTCTGGGAGGGAATGTACAAGATTGATTGGGTGGGGACGTTTGTGTCGGGCGCAGGAATTGTTCTTCTTTTAATTCCTATCTCGGGAGGTAAGTCTTCTCTGCTCTTGTTCTATGTGCCGCATCTAATTCTGTTTTTAGGTGGCTCGTACTTTTCGTGGGACTCCCCTCTGTCGATCAGCTTCCTTACCGTCGGCGGTGCATTGTTTATCGCCTTTGTTATATGGGAATGGAAGATGGCCAAGCTTCCCATGATGCCAGGTATGTCTGCATGGACGAACCTCATAGTCTCCTGGACTAACCATCGCCAGTAAACATTTACGGCAACATTACTCTCTCCATCATGCTAGCCCAGAACTTCTTTTTTGGTGCTGTGTATCAATCTTTTCTCTACTACGTTCCTCTCTACCTCCAAAATCCCCGCCAATACAGCCCAATGATATCAGCTGCTATTTATACACCTTTGGTAGCTGCTCAGATGATCGGGTCGATTGGTTCAGGACAGTATATCAGTCGGCGTTTGAGGTACGGTGAGGTAATCGTGTTTGGCTTTGCGGTTTGGACCCTGTAAGTACTCCAATCCTCATTTGGAATATTTGTTAACATGGTCACAGAGGATCTGGACTTGCATTAATCTTCAACCGTCAAACCCACCCTGCAGTCATTGCTGTCGTCCTGTTCATCGTTGGAATAGGCGTAGGATGTATCTTTCAACCAACCCTCATCGCTCTGCAGGCTCACTCCCCGAAGAGTCGTCGCGCCGTCATCATTTCGAACCGCAACTTTTATCGCTGCATGGGTGGTGCTTGCGGTCTTGCCTTCTCGGCTGCAGTCCTTCAAGCTCGCTTGAGCGCCAAGCTGCCAGCAGAGTATAAGGATCTCGCCAGCTCAACCTATGTTCTACCGGACTCTATGAAGGAAAAGCCTGGTGTTTTGGACGCGTATATGGCGGCGAGTCGCAGCGTGTTTATTTTGCAGGTTCCCTTGATTGCAGCGTGTCTGCTTGGGACTGCGTTCATTCGGGATCGTGGTTTGGATCCACCGAAGGAGACTTGACCCATCTCAAGTTCTTTTTATCGCTGCTGATATTCAGTAGTAAATATTGTAACATGGTTGAGATAGTTGTTGGTCAGATGTATTTCGTGGCGGCGCAGCAGGCTCCCATATCAGGAAGAAGATCTGATTGATGAATTTGACGGGTTTTATGGGGAGGTCAAGATTCATCGGAATAAACTATTCGCTAAAAAAATCATCGAAGGCAGGGGGTCAGGGACAGGGATTCGCATCCGTGTTGCGACGCTTACCCTGTTTCGGCCTGACCGTCTTACTCCCTAAAATTACTTGTTGGTTGTGACTGATGATCTGATCCCTTTGGCTTTCAAAGCAATCCCTTCAACTTCAATTCTTTTGCTCTCTCTTTCTCTCCGTCAACTTCAGCCATCATGGGAATCCTCTTCTCGCGACCTGGACGCGAGTCGTCTTCTTTACCTCCGGGTGCCTTTCACGCAGGCAATCTCTCGTCTCTCAACAGCTCATCCATCGCTCCGTATCTCGGTGTAAATACAGGCTTGTACGAGGCCCCGCTTCCGCCGATACCACTCGAATGGATCGTCTCGCCTAGTAAAATCGATGGGTCTTCCTGTCCTAACGGCGCTCAGATTCTCACGTGGTTCGCCGTGACGGATGCAATCATCACTGTTCTGGTACCTCTCTTCGCGTACCGGCCGTTTGTCCATTGGATTACGCGCGGTAAACTTGGAAAACGCAAGAAGAACAGTATAGCCATCACATGGACCATAACATTCGCCTGTCAGCTCACGGCCAGCGCGATTGTCGCTGGCTTGATGGGTAGTACGTACAAGACTTTGAACATGCTTCATATTTTCACTGTCTTCATATCGCGACCCCGCTTCCATCCTATTATCGTCGGATTACTACGCTGCGTTGTTTTCGCCAAGCGTCCCCGCGATTGGGATAAATCGACAATCATCAAACGCAGCATCGACGACCGTGTCGAATTTCCCTACACAGACGCCTGGATCTCGACAAGCATATCGGAATTGCTCCTGCTCCTCATATCTGCTATTTTTACAGGTGTGACATGGAATCGTCTCCCTTCAGACAGCAAGGCCCGCGAGTACGCCTCGGACCATGTGAGCTTCATGTCGAGTACACCAGGTATCATGTTTCTATGCATGCTAGCTTTTGTGCCGGTATATAAGCGCTACGGTGAGGCATACCCGATCGAAGGTCGACGATATGAGACTGGCAGACATTGGGGTGTGACGATAAGTAGCGATGGCAGGACGAGGGTCGGTGTCAAGAAGGGAAAGAACAAGACTACACTTAAGAGAGTGGCCAACGCATTTTGTGCGACGTTACTTCTTGGGTACGTCTACCTCGTTCAATGGGCTTATTGGACGAGGTATCTCGAGATGACTGGGGTGCTGTGAGTATTCCTTCTTCCTGGTTCTCAGTATGGGTTGACGAAAGCTAACTGAGAACAGGTTCTGTCCCACCAAAATGATTCAATCTGGAGCTGTGTGGGTGGTCTTTACATTGGTTGGTAAGTAATTTATGCTTTGGCCCTTGGAATCGTCAATTAATCAACAATATCAGGGTTGTTGGCAGGAGCTGCTTCATAAGTTTCCTTTTTAAAGGACATTTCAATTCGTTTGTTGGGAATTCTATACCGTTTTCGAACAGGTCTCCAAAGAGACAAAATACCTATTATGTAACTTTGCAATAGTTGTAGCGTATTTTGATCTCTCAATATTGGATGGTGTTTGCGTTGCAGTATTTTATTTAACAATCCAAGGATCCGTACCAGGTGTGAGACATAAAATGACCCGTTAGTGATGAAACTGCTGCCAAAAGAAATTACAAGGGCAGAGTATCATCACGCCAGTGCTTTCAACGTGCTATAATGCCATATCTGCAGAAACGATCTTATGCACCGAAGATAAGTTTAAGTATGCCCAGTATTATCAGTACGCTATGATTTCTGATCTCACTACAGTCTTGCTTGGCATGCATAATGCTCGCCTCACTTTCCGCCTGACCAATTGACTTTAATAATTAAGCGCCGAGACTGTCTGAGGCAGCCCCTCTGTAGATACGTAGATGGAAATCTCTCTACTTTCATCTCACTTTACTATTCCAACCGCCACAATGTCCGGGGAAAAGGCTATCTTTCAACCCGAACAGTATACAGTTGGGTGGATATGCGCCCTTTCGCTCGAGATGGCCGCTGCCAGAGGCATGCTTGACGATATCCACCCAAACCTGTCTTACCAAGACCCCAATGACTCCAATAGTTATATCTTGGGTGAAATCTATGGCCACAATATCGTTGTTGCCTGTTTACCTTCTAGCATTTACGGAACTACTCCCGCAGCTACTGTCGCAAACAACTTACTGCGAACATTCAAATCAATCAGATTTGGCTTGTTAGTAGGCATTGGAGGAGGAGTCCCATCACCAGAGCATGATATCCGACTAGGCGACGTGGTGATCAGTCAGCCTTCTGAGACACTGGGAGGCATTGTACAACACGACCGAGGCAAAATCCTACCAAAAGGAGGCTTTAAACGAACAGGCTCTCACACTGCACCCCCTACTATTCTACTATCCGCATTGTCCCGTTTGCAAGCTACTCAAATGTCAGCGGATAGCCAAGTTCCGAAGTTCCTAGCTCAGTTTGTTGAACAAAGCCCAAAGAGGATGAAATCAAAGTTCAAGCATCAGGGCGCCTCAAACGATCGGCTATACCAGGTAGACTACGATCACGTCGATCCCAAAAGTACAAGATGTGATAATTGCGACGTAACAAAGATTGTTAGTCGAGCGGAGCGAGATGACGACGAGCCCTTCTTCCACTATGGAATTATAGCTTCTGGAAATCAGGTGATTAAGGACGGCAGGACACGGGAAAGACTTTGTCAAGAGTGCGGTGGGGCATTGTGCTTTGAAATGGAGGCTGCAGGGCTATATGACTTCCCGTGCCTCGCTATTCGTGGTATCTGCGATTATGCGGACTCCCATAAAAACAAGGTTTGGCAGGAATATGCTGCAGCAACGGCAGCAGCCTTTACAAAGGAGCTTCTGCTCTATATAGCACCGGAACAGGTTGTGAAAGAGAGGAAACTCCTTGCAGAGCTTATTTCAAGTAAGTGAAGTTTTCAGTTACTTATGTTGGAATCTCGTCAAGACTCTTCTCTATCCTTTCAGTCAGAGCTTTGCTAACTTGAGATAGCTGTTCAAGAAAGCCACGAGATTTCAAAGCAAAGTCTCGCGGAACAGAAATCCATCAAGTAGGTGTCCCCGTCTAGCCAGGATCCTTTCTATGTTAAGACCTTTATACTAACTATAGACAGGTCGATGCTGGAGAGTCGACCAATTGATCTCTTTATAGTCCACAAAGCCCGCCATGACAGTGAAGATGTTAAAGGTAGCCTAAAGTGCGACCCTGGCACCCGAGTCCGTATCCTGAGGATCATAGAACAATGGGCGAACCAGAACTTGAACCAACCACTGTTTCGGCTTGTTAGCCCCGCAGGTGTTGGAAAGTCCACGATCGCCAGAAGTGCCATTGATATCTTCGAGACGGATAAGTACTCGGTTACTGGATACTTCTTTAAACGAGGTGAACAGGACCGTAACGATACCAACAGAATATTCTCTACGATTGCAATGCAAATTGCTGACAGCGTTCTCCCATTCCGCGAAAGCCTTCGAAAGTCACTTGAAGGTCTGGATAAAGATACAGTGGAAGGGTTCAATCTCGAAAAGCAGTTCCAGAAGCTCCTGTGGCAGCCCATGGAAGCCCTGAAACTCGATGAAAAGAGTCACCTGAGAATAATCATCATCATAGACGCCCTTGATGAATGCGAACGGCCCGAACACCTGCGACGAATCTTGCAATTATTATCAAACCTTTGCAAAGTTTCTGAAACTCATTGCCGGGTTTCGATTACGAGCAGGTCCGCCCCTGATATCGTCGAGGCCTTTGAACCTTACACTAAGAATAAAGCGGTTCGAATCTTGCAGCTCCACCAGGAGTACTCGGAAGAAACAAAGATAGATATCAGAAGCTTTCTTGAGGCAAGGTTCCAAGACATCAGAAACAAGAGGAGTGTGCAGAAACAGCCATGGCCAACTGCAGAGCAATTGGATCACCTTGTACGGCTGTCCACAACACCTGAGCCCTTATTCATTTATGCCGCCACTCTGTGTCGCTTCGTATCTGATAAGCAACGAGGTCCCATTCCACAGCTCAGTATCTGGTTGGAACAAGGGGGAAAGTCTCAGCTTCAGCAGATATACAGTCCTATCCTCGATCAAGCATTCCATGATTTTGATGAAATGGAATTCCGTCAGAAACTACAGTTTCTGGCTTCCATTGTTCTCATTGCGACACCGCTCTCAGCAAAAGGTATCGCTAATATCCTTCAGATGGATCTCGATGACATCAGCTGGTGGATTCCACGATTATATGCGGTTTTACAAGTACCGCCTGGCCTCGACAGGCCGATGGAGCTGCTTCATAAATCCTTCAGTGATTTCCTTCTCAATGATTCGGACTTCAACAAATATCGGATAGATACAGCTGAGATGCATTTTAAAGTGGCCGACGGGTGCATTACCCTGATGAGGAAACTACTAAAACAAGATATATGTGGAATCGGAAGGCTTGATGCTACCCCTGGAGAGGTCGGCAAGAATACTCTGACTAACTACCTACCAGCCGAGCTGGAGTATGCCTGTGTTTATTGGGTCCATCACTTGGAAGCCAGTGGCCGGCTTAATGACATACTATACGGGTTTCTTCTTGATCATTTCCTTCATTGGCTAGAAGCACTTTCAATCCTGAAGCGCCTACCGCATGTTCTCGAGGTTCTTCAGAATCTGACTGATCTCATCAAGGTTTGTTTATGTTTTCAAATGGTCTACCACGGCAGGCTAACGACGACAGCAGTCCTCTGATACAACCTCAAATGTTCTGGGCTTCTTGGACGACGGCCGTCGAGCGGTTCTACGCGTTGCCTCCATCCTAGAGAGCGCACCGTTACAAGCCTATGCGTCATTGCTGTTCTTTTCCCCTGTTACATGCCGAATTCGCCAACAGTTTTGGGCGGAACGTCTACCAGCTTCCTTGCATATTGAAGGCATCAAATCTGACTGGGATGGGCATTTCTAGACACTCAGAATTCCTGAGTCTGTTAACATGCTTTCATTCTCGCCAGATGGCAGATTCTTGGCATCCGCATCAGATGATGACTATGTCAGAGTATGGAACGCATCAACTGGCACGCATTTGATCTCATTTGAAGCTGAGGGTCGACCTATGACGAAGATAGTATTCTCACCAAACAGCCAATACTTGGCGGTAGGGTACGACGATCGCAGAATAAAGATCTGGGATTTGACTACCGGGATGAAAATACAGACTACCAGCTTCGCTGGACCTCATATCAGGGCCATCATATTATCATCAGATGGTGGCCTTCTTTCAGCAACGTCTGACGGTAAAGTACTATTTTGGCATGCAAAGACAGGCAGACTTATAAAAATGATCCAATGTCCCAAAGGCAATTCCACCCTCAGCTCAGCCACCTTCTCACCGAACCTTCAACTTGTAGCATGGGCTGTAGGGAGTAACGTTGTCCAACTCTGGAACCTTGACGACGGTACCATTCAGCATATACTCCCTGTTGACTCTTTCTCCAGTGCTATTGCCTTCTCCCCGAACAACGAATTCTTGGCATGTACCTCGGACAAGGAATTGCAGATCTAGAATACGGCAACCGGAGAATTAGAATACACACTCGAAGACTGGGATTTAGGGCGCTATGATACACTGACATCGATTTCTTTCTCGTTCGATGGTCAGCTACTTGCTTCAGGATCAGGTTCTAAGATCAGATTCTGGAATTTGGTGACTAGCGACCACCATGATCTCCTCATAAATTCTTCGGCCGACATATCCGTTTGCGCATTCTCACCAAACAGCGAAATGATAGCGGCCGGACTAAGCAATGGAGAAATTCAAATATGGACTGCAGCTTATACTGGTCGAAAGTCACCCGATCATGGTTCAGCGGGCAGACATCTTGTTTTACTGTCTCCAAACCATCAGTGGGTGGTCTCAGGACCATATTGGTCCTCAAGCAAAGACACTCTCCGATTATGGGACGTATCTACAGGGAGGCTCCAGAGAACAGTTGATGACACAGGATCGTTTGCCTGCGTTCAGTTCTCACCTACTAGTGAGTACCTGGCATGGAAGTCGTCTAGTTCTGTTAGTTTTATCTGGAACTTAGATGATGGCACGAAACAAGAGATTCTTGATCCTGACGCGAAGCGATGGGCATCACATATCGCGTATTCGCCCAGTGGCCAACTGGCTGCCATCTGCTGGAAGTACAGTGCTATTGAACTTCATGATGCAATGACGGGCAGTCATATATATTCGCTTCCACAACAGGATGTTCACATTCAAACAATTACCTTTTCTCCTGATAGTCAAATTCTCGCCGTAAAGACAAAAGGCAAGTTCAAGTTGTGGAACGTTGAAACAAGAATGATGCGATTCTCAGCCGATGGACATATTATCGCTGTTGAATCAATAGACAGGACAATCAGACTTTGGAACAGAAAGACTGGAGAGTTCCTTCAGATGATTCAATATGATAAGAGATTTCTGCATGAGATGACCATATCGTTGGAGACACTTGTTATATCAGTGTCTGATGTTGGTCACGATGGTTTTTGGGATCCCTGGGAGACGCGCAGTCATAAGCTTCATGTGTATCATTACCCTATTCCGAATGATGATCACACCGTCACACATGACCCTGGATTCTGTGGAACTAATCTCAGCGCGGATGGCAGTTGGCTGATGAAGGGCTCTGAGAAGATTCTATGGATCCCTTCTGAATATCAACCAGAAGAGATTTTCCAGCCCTGGAGGGCAAAATTCCCTTCGTGGGATAGATCAGAAGGTGCAATATTCATCAGGTGCGAATCAGGCAGACTAGTACAGCTAAGGTATAGTTAATAGAATTATCTTTGAGTTGCATTGATCTGAAAATAATTATAATTTATATTTATCGTCCTCTTCGAACTGTAAGTCCTGGCTCAAATCCTTCTCCAATATTATAATCAATAGCGACCTCTTCCAGTAAAGGACGCGGTACATCATCCTTCCAATAACAGGACAACTGACACACAAGACCTCCACTGGGGCGATGTGTCATCGCGTTGCACCACAAGCTACTTGCCTTCCAAAGCACTTCGCCAAGTGGGCTTATTGGGCGAGGTATCCTTAAATGACTGGTTCGCTGTGAGCCGTTCTTCTTCTTGCAGCTACAAGACATAGGATAATGGGCTGTATTTGTATTGGTATAGGAAAGAAATTGCCCATGGTGCTAAGCTTGGACACACGCCCTTTACAAGACCTCACCTATTGCGGAGCCTCGGCATACTGCAGCCGATAGCGGAACAGGCATTTGGTTGGCTGCTAGAAAGACCGCGACACCCCACCATCTATAATCAATTGCATGATATGTTAGAATTGTTATGTTTTGTGATTTGTAAGCATTCCTAGAAGTATATCTTCTGGTTTAGGAGACTGGGTATAGAAACAGGATTTAGCATACTGTGAGGATAATCCAGGCGTTGCAGTGTCACTAACACAATTTCTATCTCGCGCCGCCCTCGCTAATTTCACGAATACCACCCACCAACAATAATTCATCGCAGCAGTGTCTGCACAAACAGAGGACACAAGAGCCACGCGACTCAGGCAGTCGAAGGTGCATTCTTATAACAAAACATGAAGGGCAAGAAAATTGTCATCACTGGCGCAGGACGCGGTCTCGGCCGTGCTCTGGCAATCGTGGCCGCTGACCGAGGAGCAATTCCATTGCTACTTGGCCGGTCCCTACAAGCGTTGGAGCAAGTCCGCGACACAATTAAAAGCCGAAGTGGTGTATCAGCAATTACAATTGTCTGCGACCTTTCTGATACTTCATCTGTCATCAACGCAGCGGACGAGATCGCATCATTCCATCCTGACATCGATATACTTGTCAACAACGGTGCGCAATTCACAGACGGTGCTTTCCAGAGACAAACGTATTCGGAGATCGTTTCTGTGGTCAATTCAGCGGTCACGGGTACTATGATCCTCACTAAGGATCTGCTGCCAATCTTGACGCAGAGACCACACGCGGACATTCATAACGTCGTTTCCATGTCTGGTTTGCCTTACGCAAGACTGACTGGCGCTTCGCTGCCCTTCAGAGCAGCCAAGGCGGCACAGGATGGCTTTACACAGAGCTTGGTGGAAGAGCTAAATGGTAGCTCTGTACGAATCACATCGGTTTATCCGGGTTTGATCGAGGATGTATCACCGACGGATGAGGCATGGGGAAACCAGCGTGGTCTAAGCGAGGGAATCACAAACAAAGACGTCGTGGATACGATACTGTACGCACTTTGCGCTCCCCCGAATGTATCGTTGCGCTCTATTGTTATTGAGCGTACTCGTTCCGATTTCTTGGTGTAGTTGAGCGTTGAGGGTTCTTGCTGCAACACGAAAATTATTTTCGAAGCCCCCAAACAAGGCTTCGCAAGCGCTGTGGTTCATGAATGGATACAGTACGCCCATCGATGTTATGACTCCGATAGAAAATGAATTTGACATTATCACAGAGTTTCAATGGCGTATCACAAAGCTCGTCTTGCCTCCTTACAGTTATTTCGCTGTCCGTGACAAGCCACTATTCTCAGCCGGTCTCGAACCTACTGATCAGGCCAATCACAACGCGTGTTGAAAGGTTTGCATGAAACTATTGCATTTATTCTAAAACATTGATTTCGATATCAGCACTTGTTTTGTCAGTACTTGCGGGGAGGATACGCCACTTCTTTTAGTACAGAGCTGAAATTCCTCAGCTGGATTTCTCCTGCGTGCCAGGCCTATTTATACCTGCTAAATTCCTCCCAAAAACTTACGTTGGGCCCTATACTCTTTATCTTACACAACGTTAAAATCCAACTTCTACCAATTTACAACAATGGCCTTGACAAAGATAGTCAATGGTGTAGAGGTTACCAATACAAATGTAAGACCTCATCCACTATACTGCCGCAATAATAGCTTATCAAATATAGGTTAAACCTCCCACGGGTTGGACGGTTAAATATGAAGATTTCGGCAGTCCCACTGAATGGGGAGATGACGGAGAGGTTGCTGATCTTGTCAGCGCTTATGGTATTAGTGGAGAAGTGAGGCCGCTTTTCAGAACTCGATACAGTGGCAACGAGGTTATTTTCATCATCGAAATCAATAGCCAGTACTACGTTCATGATGGGCAGAGTGGCTGGGTGCAACGCATTGTCACCCCAACTGATTTGAAGGAAATTGTTGAGTTTATCAATGAGCAGGGCTGGTTTCGACTCGAGACAGAGAACCTTGGTTAGATACCATGGTTAATCTATCATCAATAATTGAATACGACGTTCAATTATTGATAGCTTTATGGTTTACTTCCTATTAATCGTCTCTCAACTGTGCCGTAGTGTATGTCTACCCATATTTCGATTGCTTAGTAACAAACAACGGGCGAATGGTTTAGTGGTATAATACTCCCTTAGCATGTTAGCTCCTCCGAGCTTCATCACTGGGAGTGGTCCAGGGTTCGATTCCCTGTTCGTCCAACGCAGCTGGTTAGATTCCGGCAATACCTCACTTTTTGCGTCTGTCTAAGACTTTACAGAACAGGGACAGGATTTCACGAATATTTGCCAATAGAGTTGTATGTAATATGTGATATAATATTATCAAGCATAACTAGTTATTATATACAGTAAAGGCCGTTAAACCGTAGCGTGTATAATAATGCTCAAGCGAGCACTCAGCATTCCGAGCGAAGATCAGAATTGATCATAAAAGATGAAGCGTCCAGAGTACCCGACCAATCATCGTGCTAGTGGGCATAACCTGGAAGATCTCTCACTTAGGGCTTGGAAGCCTGGACAGCAGTGGCAGGGCAGTCGAGGCAGCGAGCATCGTACCAGGCAAAGCCCTTGCCAGCATCAGCGGGGTTGATGGTAGTACCAGTGTGCTTGAAGAAGTAGCAGATACCGTTGGTATCATCGTAAGCAACAGCCTTGCAGTCAGGCTTGGTAGTACCACAAGCAGCAACACAGTTCTTGCGGTCAAGAGCACCCTTGTGGACGCTATCGTAGCTGGTAGCATCCTTGTTGTTGCGCCAGCCCTGACGACCGCAGATGGCGCCGTCCTTGGAGTTAGCGAAGCCACATCCAGCGTCGTAGAACTTGTAGCCGGTGGGCCTCTGCTGGACAGCAGTGGTCTTGAGGTCGAACTTGGAGAAGTAGCAGATGCCGTTGATGTCATCGTAGAAGACAGACTTGCAGCCGGGCTTGGTGGTGCCACAAGCCTTGACGCAACCATCAAGGGTCAGCTTGAAGTTGTGGATGCTGTCGTAGGACTTGGCATTGCTGTTGGTGCGGTAGCCGACGAGGCCGCAGAGGGAGCCGGAGGGGATGTTGACCAGGTTGCACTCCTCAAGGCTGCGGCAGGGCAGCTTGTTGTTGGGGGCAGCGGCAACGGAGGCGACTGACAGAGCAGCAGTGATGAGAGTGGAGTAATGCATCTTGAAGGTTGGTGTTGGAAAGGGGAGAGATACAAAAGTATTCTGTTGCTTTGAAGTTGCTTTGAGTTGCTTGTTGAGGAGATGAGGTTGAGTGGTGAAGATGTGATTGAAGCGACGATCATTTCTCTTTCTTATAGGGCTCAGGAGAGGTTGGACACGAAGACTCTGTTTGCATTCATCCAGAGTCTAGAATTCCCGGACTGTCGGTCTGACACGATGTCTTAGACGCCGACTTGCGAAAAAGGAATCGTTCACGATGTTTGTCAACAGCTGAAAGACTATGTCCTGAACTATTGAACAGATTATCGAAACTTGGCAAGCCGATGCATAAGCTGAGAGGAATAAGGGTCTTCCTCTTGACGGACTACATCGTCCGCATAGGCCTTAACTCCAAGCTGAGTCTCGTCGCCAAACCCGGATCGCTGTATCCGCCCACTCTTTACCGTACTGCCGGAAACCAGGGGTCTGGAGGGCCCCGGCAAATCCAATTGGCTAGGTAAGTTAAGGTTGTGATGCTGGCAATTAAACTATCGAAGCCACGAAATGCTGGCTGTTGAGTGCCTATAATTGAAAAAATATGGTTCCCGGTGTTTGTTTCCGCGGGAGTGGTTGTGCGGAATCAGGGGTGGGCTCGTGGATTAACAGATTGGGAAAGGTGGTTGGACGTCAAGGTCAGAGATTGGAGGATGAACGACGTGGTGGGAGGGCGAAGGATTGTGGCGTTACGAGTGTTCAAAAAAGAGTACTCGTTGGCTAGCCGG
>QHHG01000264.1:0-51114 GCA_004367055.1 Fusarium sp. NRRL 66335
TGCCTGAGCCGATAACTGTGCAAGTCTCACGATCTTGCGGAGAATATACCTCTGTATAAGCTTTCTTCTTGGTGCGTACGACAAGGCATTCCATTTTATCCCGTAACATACCGACTCTAACTCCTGCTTCATNNATTTCGCAAGCTCAGGATGATCCTCACGGAAGCGTGTGTACCACATCTTATGCATAGGCTTCGCCTCAGGATCACGGCGGCGCAGCAAAGTAAGTGCTGCATCCTCTATTTCCCACTTGGAAGCCGGCAGACCTGACCTATCCATCCACATAATATATGTGACGATAGCTTCTTCTTCCGCATCCGTGAGTATACGCGGGCGGCCCATCTTTGGCTCTACAACATCATTATAATCGAGGGAATTCGCAGCCTCAAGCCTCTTCACGATGCGGGCGATAGATGCTCGAGCAGAGCCGGCATATCGATCTTCAGCTTCACGAAGTGAGAGAGGCTTCTTTGCCTGTGAGGAAGCATCACGAGAGCGGCTTTGGAAGTGTTGGCGCGAAAGAACGACTGCACGAGCAGCCTTGAGATTGATATCGGTAGGCATAATGAAGTTAGACACGATTACTTGGATTTTCACTAATTGGTGTCCTAGAATTCATTGGTTTTGGCGGGCAAAAGTGATGAAATCGCGACACCGATCGGTGCGGGGCTGTCTCACACTTTTATCCCGTCTCACACTTTTGTGGCCAACTAAGCTTGCTTAGTTGGCACCCCCCTCCCGGCTAGCCAACGAGTAACAGTCAAAGGCACATTTACATTGTCTTCTCAGACGATGTTCCCTTAGACTGTATTGCAGCCTATCGGCGTAGTTTAAGATTGCAGTGAATATTCGGGCGTATTTGCGGTGCTTGCGCTCCATTGGAATTCTCATGGTTGGGTGCTGGTCCGTTGTTCTGGTGAGCCTCTGAGGGTGTTAAAAATGCAGTGAAACCATTTGCCTCTTAGGGAATGGTAATGGGCACATCCCGGTCGACATTCTGCTCTGCTTCAAGGCAGACTTACTGAGGAACCAGAGACATGCTCACATCCATTGTTTTACTCTGAGTTCAATTGAAGACACTTGAGTAGGTCAAAATTGCAATGAAAATGCGCAGCGGATGCTTTATTTCCGCTAACGCGGGCTCTGAGTACAGTGAATGGTGGTAGGCAGAGTCGACTTTCTGCCCTATCTTACTAATGAGGCCTCCCAAGAGCTAGAGGCATTTACATTATTTTGTTTAGAAGTTAATTCCTTTAGACTATTGCAGTCTTAATAGAAGTTAGAATTGCAGTAACAGTATATAATCTAGTTTAAATTTAAGACTTTTAGTAGATAGATATTAACCACCTTTTGCAATGTATCTATGCTTTGTCCGGGCCGTAGAGAGTATTAAATTTACAGTAAAGTAAGTCCGCAATTTTCTTTTAACTCGGCTTACTTCGGACTCAGTCTGCTATTCCACAAGCTCTTGGTGTGAGTTAAAAATGCAGTGAAATGGACCATTTTCCTTTTAAGGTAATGGGCACATCCCGGTCGACTTTCTGCTCTGCTCCAAGCCAGACTTTCCCCAAGAACGGCCGTGGATGAGGGTATTTTTGCTTTGCTTTAAGGCAGGCCAGAGCAATGTTTACTGGAGTTGCTAGGTCATCCAGGCTCTTGGGGAGGGTTAAAATTGCAGTGAAGACTTTGGCTGTACCTGCATGTCCTTGAAGGGATGATGTTCTGTCTACATTGTATTGTCAAAGTCCAGAGAGTGTATTTACTTTATTACGGTCAATGAGGAAAAACAGAACATTCAGCCTGAGGATATCCACGATCCCTTCAAACTCACTTTCACGCAGATATCCTTTGTCAGTCGCTTTCAATCAGCAACAATGTATCAGCTTGTCGATTTGGTCCTCGGAGAGGGTTAAAAATGCAGTGACAAAAGGGTAAGGCGTTATTCTAGGCAGACTTGTAATTGTGATCTTTTATCGCCCAGAAGTATCAGCTTCGATTCAGTCGGGCCTCAGAGAGGGTTAAAAATGCAGTGCAATAATTGAGGCAAAACCAATTTCTAGTAAACACCTTCCCAGTGGCCAGGCTTTGGAGGAGGTTAAAATTGCAGTGAAATACTTGCCACGATAGGCAGAATCGATTGCTTACTTTGAGTCAGACTTTCTCAAGGGCCAGAGCAATGTTCAAGGCTCTTGGATGCGGTTAAAATTGCAGTGAAGCTTGCCACAATTTGTGGGCACTCAGATCCGCTCAAGGCAGACTCCCTCAAGAGCCAGAAGCATGCAAACGTAAATCTGCCCAAAGGTTGAGCCTCTCGAGGGGGGTTAAAATTGCAGTAAGAAACGATGGCAGTGCGCCGTACACTGTCTGCCTTGCTTTAAAGCAAGCATGGTCTTGGTAGGACCCCGTGAAACTTTCGTCTTGGACCAAGGGATTGTGCTCACTCGCTACTGTAAGGGACCAGGTCTGTTTTTATGCCCGATATCTGTAGATTGTAGTTAGAAATGGTAGTGAAGGAAGGCGAAAGGTAATCCAGGCTAGTTCCGTTGTTACGTCGGCCTTGGAAGAGGTTAAAAATGCAGTGTAAGGAATGAGGCAAGAGCGATTTCTAGTGTATAGACGTTCAGTACCTTCGGTGCTGCCAGGCCTTGGAGGGGTTAAAATTGCAGTGCAGCTGTAAGATTAATATTGACCGCATAGTCTCAAGGCAGACTCTCTCAAAAGCCAAAACCATTGGATGCTCACAAGTTAACTCCGCAGCCTCTTGAGGAGGGTTATAAATGCAGTGCAAAGGGGGCGCGTAAGAATATTTTTCCGGGTCTTGGAAAGTTCAGGGTCTTCATTGACCCCCGTGAAGTTTCTGGCTTGGATCATGCTCACACAATTCTGTAAGAGACCAGGTCAATTGAGCCGGAATCTAAGAGTTGCATTGGAGTGAACATGCTTGGCTAGCTTATTTGACCACGAGCGGTGGCTATTGTCATGATGCCTTGGACAGGTTCAAGAGTAAAGTACTCGACGCCCACGAAGACATGTCATGAATACATATCACAGAGTTCAATAGAGCTGCAGCAATTTGTGGTTTCAACGAAATGATATGTGCCCAAATATTGTAATGTCTAATAAATCCAACGCAAGCTCTATACTCTGTAACATCTATATCACCACTGAAAGCTCTCCTCAAAATACTCTACTCCTCTAACGCCCGCCTTTGATAATCCATGAACCGTCTTTCTAGCATCATCAGCCATCTGCGCAGGTCCACACGCAACAACCGCCAAACTCTCCCCCTCGGCCCTTTCACTCACGCTACCAACTACCTTAGCCGCATCTATTCTTCCCTTACTGAGCACAACCTGCGTCGGCCATTCCTGTAGTTCATCTTGAGGCGTATGTGTAGTTAGATGAATCTCTATACTCAAATTCGCACTGCCTAGTGCATCTGCTATGTCTGTCTTCAAGACGTCGAGGGCAAAGGCTGGTTCACGGACTGCCCAGTGAATTTTGACGGCTCGTGGTGCGGGATGTGTGGTTAAGAGGGAGAGGTATGATAGTGGAACAACGATTCCACTGCCTCCTACCACGAAAAGAACGTTATCGAAAAGACGGAGTGGTTGAGTGTGGCCGTAAGGTCCATCAACAAGGACTCTTTGCGGTACGTTCTTTGGCCAAACCGCAGAAGCAGTGTCCCTAAGTCGCGAGGTAAACCCATCATAAGGACGGATCAAGAAAGTCATTGTCCTAGGATCAGAAACATCCACATCCGAAATTTCCTCAGGTGCACCATTTTCAAGAAGAGGAACCTGTTCACCAATCATCTTCGCTCCACGCTGTCCCTCATCTGTAACAGCTGCAACAGTAAAGGGATGACTCTCCCAGCACCTTGGACCGTTAAGAACATGGATGTAATAGAACGTTCCTGGAGCAGGTTTATACAAACTTGTCGACCAAGGAATTACAAGCCTGACGATATTCGAAGTAGGATGGTAGATAGACGTGGCCCAAGTATCCCATAACTTGGGGTTGAAAGCTGCGATGCGTAGGGCGCGGATGACGCGGTCTGCTACCCAGATAAAGCAAGGGATCCAGAAGAAGATGTCGTATTCGCCTTGGAAGATGGAGACGTGGCTGCTTCTATTAATCTTTTGTGTTGTCTAGAGGGAGGGAGGACTTACGCCAGCATTGTGATCAGGAGGATTATTGACATTATTATGTGAACTACTAAGAATAGCTCGTATTGTTGACGACGGATCCAGTAGAAAGATGCTCCGACGAGAAGGGACATGACGACAGTTGCCTATAACAAGTCAGTAAAGGGACCAAGTGGAAGGATATCGAACTTACTATTTCACCAACCCACCAGAACATATACGACCACCAAAAGACATATTGCTCCCAACCACCCTCTGCCTTCACGTCAGTATTCAAATCTTCTCAAATCAAGGGTGTTCCATACCAAGGTAGACCAAGACCGAATAACCGATCGAGTGAATAATCGCCTGAGCAGTAGCAATTCTCGCAACCCAGCGGTGAAAGTTGTTGTACGTTCCAAAATCCCAGCCTGTGAGCCACATAAGTAGATTATTCCTCATTCCGAAGAGCCAGATGAGAGGAAAGTTGGCGAATGAGATGATACCCGTTCGATCAGAAGAATACCGGAGGATTTGCTTTGCTGTAGATGGGAAGCTAGAAATGTCAGCTCAATTCTCCCGTTTGAGATGGAAGTACTTACTACATATTTATCGGAACAATTCTATATCCATGGATACTCAACGCGATGTTAAGAATAAGAAAAACAAAGAGCGTTAGGGACTGTATCCTTGGTGGAACTGTTCCCCAACCGACTTTCTGAGCACATCGGTCTCCAAAGGTCGCTGGAATGATCCATCGATTTAGAGTCGAAGTGTAAAAGCTCCAGAGTCGTCCACCTGGTTTTGAAGAGTGGTTGCGGACGATTTGTGAATTGCTGATTTGTTGTATAGCGTGGTTCAAAACGCCGATTGCGATGACGACGATCCAGAAGTATATCATAGCACGACTGTAGAATATTAGCATTGGTCCTCAAAGTCAGTGGTTTTCTTACCCGTAGACGTCGTGTTTCGTATATGTGTACGCAACAGAATCCTATCAAAATCAGCTTCATCCTGACCCTCAGTTCAAACATCTTACCAAAGTATCCCACCAAATTCCAAACCACTCCTCAGAAGGAATAACAACCTCCCCAAAAGCATTCTCTCCCTCAGTCTCATTCCTCTCCAACCGATGAACGCTCCCTCTATCCTCATTCTCAACAATACTGAACGGCGGAAGAACAATATGCGCCTGCTCCTCACACGTTTTATTCAACGGCCCAAGCCCAGCTTCTCTAGCACCAGGCGTACAATACTCATCAAGACACAAGTACAGCGAAAGAATAGCCTTAGGGCTGTAGCATGTTCTTGTTTGCCAGTTGGTTGTGTTGAGCATGTCATCGAAGTGCACCGGTTTTAGGCACGTGTAGCATGTGTCGTAGCATACTCGCTCTGGAGATCTGTCTTCTGCAGAGACGAGGGAAGGGCATATTGAGAGGATTGTGAGCAGGGTGCTCAGAGTGAGTTTCATGGTGATGGTGCCTGAGAGAAGGGGCTCTCAGGTCGCAGGGGCCCGATGGTCGGTTAGTCTTGTGAGAGATTTTTATCAGATGATCAGATAAGAATCGGCACCGTCGGTTAAAATCACGTGGCCACAACCAATCAAGTCAGTCTTCTCCCCAGTCTGGTTTAGCTTAGCGCTACAGTTTCATCTCAATAGCAAGGGACAAAATAATTTAAAGTCAAAAGTATGTATTCGTAATTGCTATTCAATATACATGAAGGTCATAATCTAGTTTATATGTACAATCCAAAACTTAAAGTCTAAATTTAAGCAGAGTACTGGGAGTACTTGCAGCTGACAGGCTTCTTAATCTCGGCGACGCGAGCGTTGAAGCCAAGGCACTGCTTGTCGGTGTTACCAGGGTGCTCAACACCGGTAGCAACCCAGACGCTCCAGGATCCGTCTTCGCCAGTCTCGCAGGCGACGAAAGAAGCGTTGTCCTGGCCGAAGACGAGGTTGCCGGCGTCGTCAATCTTCCAGCCCTTTGTCTCGGCGTTGCGAGGGTAGGACTTTCCGGAAGTGTACTGAAGAACACCTTGGCCTGTAACACTTATTAGTAAACCGTCAATTGTAGTGAGCGATGAATGTGACTTACCCATGCCGGATCGGTCAGTGTAAGCAATCTGTTGCTCCTTTCCGGTGCTGTACAAGAACAGCTCACCGTCCTTGATGGTGAAAGTAGCGGTACCCTCATCCTTGCCGTCGCACTTGGCGCCCTGCTTGTCCTTGGGAAGCTTCAGGTCGAAACCGCTCTGGGAAGCGCTGAAGCTGGAGAAGTGGATTGGGCTGGCGGAGCGGAGGGCGACGAGGCCGAAAGCCTTGGGGGCAGAACCGGTGGCCTGGGCCTTGGGTTCGCTGGTGCAGGTGGCCTTGGGAGCGGCAGCGGCGAGACCGCTGAGGAGAGAGGCTGTGAAGAGGGTCTTGAACTGCATTTTGGTGGTTTTGGTGGTGGTTGATTAAGTTATTGAAGTAGTGGTTGTTGTATTAAGTGGTAGAGTGGTTGAGTTGTGAAGTGTTGATTGATTGAATGATGAGATTGAATGGCAGGATATCCAAGATGTTATATATTCATGAATACGAGCTTCCAAGAGATCTTCGTGACGATCTCCTCGGAAATGAGTCCATGCATCGGTACTTGTTGACATCATATCAATAGAATGGGGTATTCGTCCCCGCACTAAAATGGAACCTCCAAAGGTGAGGCCGTGAGAGTCGTATTCTTAGATCTCTGCCGTCTTCCGATTTCGCCACTGCCGAGCACAGCCCCCGAGGCTGGAAGCTGAAAGCTGAACAACTCCATACGAAGTACAGCACCCATACAAAATGAGTTGGCTTAGCTGAGTATACGGACTAAAACAGCAATGAGGCTGCTTTTTCATGCAATGCTTTGTTCATCTGCCGACAGCCGAATAATTGCATTACAAAACGGTAGTAGTATTATCGTTATCCCTGCATAAACAACAAACAACCCTGCATAAATTCATCTCATCGTTCGAGCTCGGGGATCCACCTGACGTCAATGCAACTTGACTACTCCACTGAATTTCAGGAGAAGAAGACGATCGAATTACTGTTCTTGACTTGGAACTTTTCTAGAATGTCTGAGCCTGACGGTTTCTGGCATGGAAGCCTCATCTCGTTGGGTTGAACGTTAAAAATACACGAGACGCGCTGGCGTTGGTCTAGAGTGCGGGAGACCAGCCACGTCATAGTACCAACTACCGATGAATGCAACTAAAAATAGAATTATGCCAACGGTGACAGACTTCGTATTCTCCCTACTTACCAGCGCCTATGCAGCTATGTTGTCGTCTTCCAGCAACCGATTGACCAAGAATGCCTGACCGCTTGCATGTTGCCTTGCCTCAGGGTATGAGAAGAATTGGCCCCAAGAGCATAAGAGACGAAATAATTTGGTCACTTTATGTCAACTAAGACTAGCACTTAGGCTACTTTATTATAGTAGCCTAAGCTTTAGGGACCTGCCTCGACAAGTCTGACCGCTAATTCTTAATCATCTCCTGAATAGTCGTCTCAAAATCCTCAGGCTCCCTTCCCAAAAGCTCCTTCAACGTGTCCGTCACACCAGCCGTTTCTCCATCCCGAATAGCTTCCCACGCAGTAGCCCACGTCGTTGCCTTCTCCGTACCGAAATATTCCTTTATCTGAGGTAGATTGATATACTCTTCCACACTGATCTCCTCAATCTTGAACTCCTTTCCTGCGGCGCGCGACAGGACTTCGACTGTCTCTGCTAACGTCCATGTTTTGGGACCCGTGAGAGTGACGATCTTGTTCGTATGGGCGAAGGATGAGGGTGATGCGACGTATGAAGCGATGAGACGCGCTGTGGCTTCTCCTAATTCATCTCTCTTGACCCAACTCACGCCTGGACCGCTTCCATCGTGAGGAATTTGGACCTTTGAAGGTGGGTTCTTGAGATCCAGGAAGGAAGTATAGATGGGGAAGGACTCGCTGTACAGACCCTCCCTCACACTCGTAAATGTAAATCCAGGCTTCTTCTCAGACAGTTCCCTCAAATACTTCTCACTATCAAGATGCGCCCCCATAACCTCTGCCTTCGTAGTATCCTTCCCAACCGACGCAAATCCTAGAGAAGAATAGAAAACATGCTTCACACCAGCCTTGACCGCTGCATCGATAGCTTTCGTATGCACTTTCGTCCTGTACTCGCGGACATGGCTGGGATACGAGATGAGGAACAGCACATCAATCCTGGCAAAGACGGCCTGAAGATCTTCAGCGCTAGACTCATACGAAGCCTGACGAACGACGGTCCCATTGATTGTATATTTCTCTGGAACCTTTTCGGGGAAGCGATTTATGAGCGTGACTTGGTCATTGGGGACTTGGGATAGGAGATGGGTGTATGTGCTTGTGCCGAGGGCGCCTGAGGCGGGGAAGATTCCGATTTGCGTCATTGTTGGGATTATACGAGGCTTGGCGGTGGTGATGATGATATGAATGGATGATTATGAGGGAAGGCGATTTTATGTATTGCTTTGATGTCTCCGTGGAGTTGATTCTTAGTAATCTATCTGGTCAATATGACGTATTCACTCCGAAAACTCCTTCTGTCGTTATCGTCAGTTGGTTATCGCGACTCCGATGGTTCCATAGCTTCTGATTGGTCAACTCCACGGCCAGATCTCGAAGCCTCCATATCTATTTTCCTCTCTAAGGCCATGAAAAGATTCTTCGTAATTCATTGTGTCTGTTGAAAGCATCCTTTGTTCTCCCTACTTTCTTGATCGCCAATCTGATTGAGTCCTCAAGCAACACACTGACACTGATTCAGTTGAATGTACTAAACATCAATTGGGTTTGGATCGTCGAGCAGTCGATGTACTTATATCGTCTACCCAGTTATTGCAATAACAGATCTGTAGAAGAGATTAACCAAGGCGTACTTGACAGAATGATACTGAATCATACTGGTGACTTCCAGCAACACTTTGCCGTATCTCTACCCTGTAGCTCGAGCAAGAATCATCTTGGCGCACAGCTGAGCGACCAGCTAGAGGCTGACGCCATTGCGGCCTTCCTACTCGTAGCCAAGCGCTACATGGAGAAACATCAGGTTGTTAATACATGCCCAAGCCTCGGGTCCATGCAGGAGACTGAGAACATGGTAAATCCCTCACGTCTCAGCCCGTATCTCGAAATCCGGGGTAGAGAGGCTGGCTCAGCGGATAGCAGGGGTCGTTTATGGCTTGCAGTAGTCAATCTGACTATTTCTATATTAAGCACCCATGATCCGATCTTAGCTTCAGGATCTCGAGCTACTTCTCTTTCAGCTGGCCTGGAATATAAGCCTCATATTTAGACGTGCTCCGCTCTACAGCTGAGTACAGATGTCATCTTCCCGATCCCGTATGACCTATCATGTTTTCTTAACTGTCTGAGTTTCAAGACTTGTTTTGCTTGGCAGATGTTGCCATTCTCCGGACCTATCTATCTGTCACTAGACATTACGCTATATTCTCCAGATCCAGTCTGAGCATTAGCCATAGCCGCTTTGTCGAACTCGAGCATCACTGAAAGCACGAACAAGGTGAGAATGCCCGACAGGTGAATTCGGAGATACAATCGCCTGTCCTCGAGATAGTGGCTGTCGTGAAGCTGCATAAAAGTCAGCCGAGCTTTCTCTGGAGGTCGTGATAACTACTGGGGGACAACCCAGTGTTGATGGCTGGTCCGTTTCTTCTCAATGCAACATCGAGACTGGGACCTGACTCGCCTTTCGCATATCCACTCCAGGGCGCACTCCATGAATCTCAGCGCCACGATTATATCCATACCGAACAGCAAACGATAGGTATTCACTCTCGTCCCCTACTCATACTCCAAAGTGTCGTCGCTTTGGTTATCTGCATCCACGCTTCAACTGCCACAAACCGCATCACTCTCTTTGCGAATACTACCCAAACACTCCCCGAACCAATTCTTACACCCCATACAATATCAGCCCACAGGTCGGGGACCTTAAAAATCCAATTATACCATAAGATCTTTAAAAATAAGCATATCCAAGTTGGTCACCGCAATGCTTCCGTTGGCTAGATCTATCCGGGTGATCCGGCCAAACCTTCTGAGCTCACCTCACCGCTTAGTACATCGAATAAATCTTATTTGAACCTCATATTCAACATCCCTTGAACCTTGATGGTCTTATCTTTTCCCGGCGGCGCTGGTCGAAGTCTGCTGCGTGCACTCTCACGTGGCTAAGTTTCCTTGACATTTGAGATCAACCATTTCCGCACCTTGAGCTTAACTTTCACTTTGAGCTAACTCGCTAGAGTTTCTCAAACTCAGTGTCATTTGTCGCGTGACTTTGGTGAGTATTCGACCAATGTTGTTGACGTGAGTTTCGTTGCTGTAGTAATCTCGCGAAGTCGCAGTTAGAGTTTGACATAAATACCTTACAACGGCTTGACGAAACGTGGATCATATACTCAAAAGTTTCGACGCGCTCCAATTGCGCGGGGTAGCGATCGCGTTGAGTTGAAAACTTACCTCTGTCCGACGCGGGTGCTTACCGCGAGAGGCACCAGGTCAATGATTGAGACCTGGAATCATTAACAAGGGAAAAAAGTAGTCACAGTTTAATCAAGCAAAGACATTCACAGAGACAGTAAGGCACTGATGGTTTAATAACTTGGTATCATTCTTTGAGATATTTACATATTATTCTCATGTACTTCCGCGTGCTCATCATCTTAGATCATAACACCATGACCTTCCAAAACATTTCAGGTATAATAATTAAAGGAAATATCCTCCTCATCAAAAATAAAAGGTAACAACACTGTAGCCGGTAGAGACAAGCTTAGACGTGGTCGTCGTGCTCAGTCTTGGGGACGACCTTGACATCGCCAGCACGGGCGAAGGTCTCGTGAGGTCGCCACTTGGCAGAGGTTCGGGGAGTGGTCTCCTCCATCATCTTATCAACCTGCTCGAGAGAGAGACCCTTGGTCTCGGGAACGAGGAAGTAAGTGTAGACGAAGGCGCATGTGCAGAGACCACCCCAGATGAAGAAGACGGAAGACTTGAGGTTTCCGCGGTTCTCACCGACCATGTAGGGGGTGATGACGGCAATGATGGTGTTCCAGAGCCAGTTGGAGGCAGTGGAGAGACCGACACCACGAGATCGGATGGGGATGGGGAAGATCTCGCCGATGACGATCCAGGCACCAGGACCCCAGGTGGAGGCAAACCAGAAGATGAAGATGGCGATGAAAGCAATCTGGGCGTTGACGGCGCTGATGTTGTTGGCGATCATGCGGTCGGGGTCAGCCTCAGTGGGAGAAGCGTGGGTGTGGTTGAATCCGACAGTGACACCAATGATGGCGACGAGGAACTGGCAGATAAGCATACCAAGGGCACCGATGAGGAGGATGGATCGACGACCGAATCGCTCAACAGTCCAGAAAGAGAGAGGGGTGGAGCAGACGTTGACGAGGGTGAAGACGAGAGAGATGAGGAAGACGTTGTCGATGGCGCCGGTGGACTTGAGGAAGGGAGTAGAGTAGTAGAAGATGAAGTTGACACCGGTCCACTGCTGCATCATTTGCATGGAGGTACCGAGGATGGTTCGGCGGAGGTTAGACTTGCCGTCCCAGAGAGAACCCTTGAAGCAGTTGGCCCAAGAGCCGAACCAAGTGGTGGAGGGGATCATTTGGCGCTCGTACTCCTCGTTGGCTACGATCTCGGCGATCTCAGACTGGACGTACTTGGAGTCCTTGGGCTGACCACGGACGCGAGAAAGAGCGTCAACAGCCTTTTCGATTTGACCACGCTTGACGAAGTATCGGGGAGAGTCGGGGAGGAAGAAGAGACCACCAGCAAGGATGACAGCCCAGGGGAACTGGATACTGATGGGGATCTGGTACGACTTCATGGAGTAGAACTTCTCAGTTCCGTAGACGATGCAGGCGGCGAGGAGGAGACCGATGGTGATACAGAATTGGTAACCGGCGACGAGAGCACCACGGACACTCTTGGGGCACTAGAGTCAAACAGTTAGCAATAGAAGAGAAGCCGAGGTGGACAATGTGTAACTTACAATCTCGGACATGTAGAGAATGACGATGGCGGACTCGAAACCGACACCGAGACCAGCAATGAGACGACCGACAACGATGCAAGCAAGAGGATCACCGTGACCAGTGATCATCTGGATAACAACACCAATACAGTAGATAGCACAACCCATGATGACAGTCCACTTGCGACCCATGCGGTCGGCAAGATCACCAGCGATCAGGGCACCAAAGAAGGTACCGCAAGAGAGAATGGAGACGATGAGAGACTGGTGGCTCTCGGAGAGAGCAGTGGCACCCTTGCCCTCGACCTGCTCGATGAAGAACTTGGAGCCGTTGACACCGTTGATGTAACCGGAATCGTAACCGAAGAAGATACCTCCGAAAGAGGCGAAGGCGCACATCATGTAGGCCTTCCAGGTGACGGGAGCCTCGATCTGCTCGACATTGTCGGCAGTCTGGAGGGCGACAGAGCCATGTCGCTCATCGGCGTGATGGCCTTCAACGCCCATTTTGGTGGTTGTAGAGAGGAGAAGAAGTTTGGCTGGTTTATTTTGATTCTGGCCAGGCAGAAGAATGAAGTAGAGAGGAAGAAGGAGGAGAAGTGGTTGTTGTGATGTGATGGAACGAAAAGTGTTGTACGAGGGGGGAAGACCAGGTCTATTTAATCTCTGACGAGAAAAGAAGAAAGAAAGTGTGCTCTCGTGGGTAGGAAAGTCTAGTCTGATTCTGGCTCTGCCTATTACCGATGGCATGAGCATGGGGGGTGCACGAGCAGGAGCAAGGTTCGGAAGCAGCCACTGCTCGCCAGTGAATGATGGAAGGTACTAAAACTAAACCAAACTAGTCCAAGACCAGTGACACAGAAGTTGGGAAATCCTCTACCTAACCCGGGTAGCTGCCTTTGGCCGTTCACGAGCAGAGCAGTCCAGATGCAGTGACAGCTGGAGTTCCCTCTCAAAATTAGGTGGTCTAGTGCTTCACCTCGGAGCATGCGAAGTTAGTGGCTGTTAGTCTTGGCCCCTAGCAATAAGTCCCCGGGGGCCCATGGGGCACGGTAAATGGGGAAGACAGGGGTTGAAGTTACCTGGGGTGAACCTTTTCACACGCCCTGGGCTTCTCCAGTGAAAAAAAGAGTGCGGAGGCGGCCGTAGACGAGCGGATGGGGTGTGAAGGTAGAAAAACATGGTAAAATACGGAGAGAACCTTTTGACGATGGATTCATTCATTCATTCGACGGTTGATGACATTCCATAACACTGAATAGCTACATTTTGGGAACACTTATTTTATTGTTAGACATTTACTCACTGCATACCATTTATTGACACAGCAACACTTGTGCGACAAAGAACTTGACACGATCTTCCCATTCGCACGCTCTGAATCACTCCGTCGGAAAGTACCTTGACTCCTTCAATTAAAGAAATTAATTAAATGGAAGAGTAAAAAAACCTGCACTCGCACGCGCCCAGGCTAGAATCTTTTTTGCATCTGGGGAATCGCGTGGGGATCCATCTAAGCTACGAGGTAAGGCCGAACAGCGTTGGCCCATAACGGCTCTGGAACAGGGGGGAGGGGGGATTGGCCCAGAATGGACATGGTACTCGAAGAAGCGCCGCGAGTATGGCCGGCCGTTTATTTCCTGGGCCTTTGCCTTTCGGGGAGTGTGCACGGCTTCTATCGAGATGTTCTAGAGTTGGATGCTTCCGTAATGGATTCATCAGTATTCGAGTCAAGTCTGGTCTGACACAACACGGGAACGAACCATGCTGGCGGTATTCCTTTCCGTTAGGTTAGTTATCGTGATAAAGTGCCAAGTAGTATCTTGAAGATCCTTGAAGTCTAGATGGCGATGCGATGTGTTGTTACGCTGATCTGGTGGTAGCATCACATCAAATGCACCATCTGCATGCCATGCCATTCACAGTAAGCATACCATTTTTTCCCATTTGTCTCTTAACCAGTCACGAGTAAATCCTACACTCCAACTTTTTTTTTGCCGACGCGGGGAAATAGAGCCCTCCCTCTGTCTCTAACCCTCAATTGAGAACCCCCTTTGCTGGATCCCCCCAATGGCACATTCTCGGTGGTACTCGAGACGGTAGCGCTACGCCCCTGCCCAGCATGGTTGTAATTGACCGAGCTCACCACCGTCCACTGGGTCTTTGGGGTAAAATAGTGTCTTTTTTCCATCATCACCTGTCAAAACACGACAAACATAACTCAAGTCTCTTTTTTTTCCCCTCCCCCAGAAAACAGAGTCTCTCCGAGTCAACCACCGAATCCCCCAGAATCTTGGTGTCTCGTCTCCGGATTTTCAGCATCAGACAAAACGCGGGGAGAAAAAGGCCGAGTTTTTGTATTTGACCGAGTGACAATTGTTAAACTCCTGCCAGAACTGGTGATGGTTGATGATGTAGAGAGCTTCAATAGCCAAGAACAAGTCAAAGGATTGCAAGCCACATCGTCACGAGAACCCGCGAATCGAGAGAATCATTGTCATGCATATTTCCGGGCCGAAACGCGCCAGACGCAAGAGTCCAACAGCCCAGCCAAGAAATGTACCAAGTGAATCCTTTACAATTTACAACACGCGGTTGCCGGGAAGTGGCCTAGTCTGAAGCGCATGCACTTACGGATAGTCGGATAGAGAGCAAAAAACTCGATAACGCCGTTTCCGTAGCTTAGCCGCCATTAACCATTTACTCCATGCAACGACGTTGCAGAACCAACAGTCGGAACAACTATTACGTGAAAATATTCCTTCGGGAGATTGGACATTACCTACAGAAAGGGGCTCAGTTACACAAATTGTAACCCATATCATAATACAGTATAGCAGTTTGCCGTCTGCGTGACTCTAAACTCCTGCGGACATGTCCATCTCTACTAAAAATAATCACGATTCTAGACAATGACAGTTTTCTCGGATCAGCAGAGTTACCTCAAGATCGGGAGATGCGTCCGATATCCCCTTTTCGCCACGAACCAAGGCCTCGGAATTGGATGGGTCACGAGACGAACAAAGAACGGACCAGAATTTGATCAATATCCACTGAAGTATTTGAGATAGAGTAATGAACAAAGTTGTCAACCATGACCAAGCAGCTTAGCCGAAGCGTACCCAGTCTCCAGAGTACAGTCTTTACAGTGTCCGCGCCTAGTGGTCTCCAGAACAGTGGCTTTGGAGTGCACACCCCCAGCTCCCCTTACCTTACCCTTTGGGAGTGACCCTCTATTGGTCGTGCTAAGTGGGTCTCGGCCGGACTCACTCTGAAGCCATCGTGTCAGAAAAAAATACGTACGCCTAAACCGGGGGTGATCAGCTCGTGACTGCTCGGCCGAGAATTTGAGTCTGAGTCTTGCTTATTGAGAGTAAGAACAGTAGCCGTGTTCCGAGAATACACGCGCTGAAACGGATGAGAGTTTCCAAATGCGGTAGCAGTTGCCCGTACAGTTGGATGCTGTTGTGATGGGATCGGTGGCGTTGTGATGCTCCCATTCCAGACTGTCACCAGGTACATACAGTTGAGCTTCTCCAACTAGCAACAGTCCTAATAGTCCAACTACGAGCTTTGCATTAGATCCAGCTCCAATGATGATTTTTTTTGCCTCTGGCCACTGGCGTTTGATCATATTGCGGTAAGCGGACGGTAATCTCCATGTTCTAGATGCAGTCCTGTCTCGAACAATAAGTCAAGTCATCATTGTCTCAAAAGTCTTGTCGCTGGTGACGGCTGGTCCGTTGCAGATCAACGCTGCCACCCACCATCTCCCCGCATGCACAAGCAACGTTGAATCTGCTTGCCATGCCAGAAACAGTAACAATCACACACATGACCTCTTTGATAGGGTTTATGTTTTTCAGCCATTGTCGCATGGTAAAACTCAATGCTCGAATGATAACCATGATCTGTTCCCAATAGCATCAGAGGCTTTGTTGCCAAGACGCCAAGATCGTCAGAGCTACAGTCAGCTTGTACATCATTGCTCGAGAGGTCTCGTGATGCATTTCTGGCTTGATTAGAAAGAGTAATTGTAACTTTATAACGGTGATCGTTTGAACTGAAAGATCGTGTGTTGCTTTTTCGTATCTGCTCATCCGACGTTGGACGGGAGTTGTCATGGTTCTTTGGCCTCATCGTGATGAATCAATGATATAATGATACAAATGGGGATCTCCCCGCCACCCGACGGATTTCTTGAACTAACCTACACTATCACGATGATCTCAAGTTCAGACATCAACGTACCTCACCCTGACGTGGAATACAGCTGGGCAGTTAGAGCACAGCTTGATCGAAAACTCAATTAACATTTCGTGAATCTACCCTAGATCATCACATCACCGACCCAATTTTATACCCCAGATTCCAAACTCGACGATCACCCAAGCGAACTCCTCCAGATCCATCAAAATAATAACACCGAGATGTTGTTTTATCATCCCCAGAATCATAATAACACCGAGATGTTATCTATCTTCCCCAGATCTTTCATCTTTTGTCTCTGACCGAGATCATGCCGAAATCGTCTGTGTTTTAAAGTTGACGTGCCCCGCGTGTTGATCAATGGAGCTGGACGTGCAGAACATGGGGATGGATGAGCTGATACAGATAAGATGCATGTCACGATAATGAGGGGATTGCTGACGCGTGATTTGAGGTGAGTATGAGGGAGTCGGGACATATTAATCGTTGGCAATAGGTGCGACGCGACTCGACCACCCATTCGACCATCCATACCTACATCATTATGGTCGCATCTTCAACTTTTCCACCACGCGTCCCCAAATCGGTCAGCTGGCCTGTCCTCCTACGACACCACAATACCACGCATGAAGCCATCGTGAAGACTGCCAAGACAATTACTCAGAAACCCTTTTACGACCGACGCGCTCAATCCGCCGAAATATCCATTTGCAAGCGCGGCTCCAGGCTGCGCCCTGGGCTGAGAACTTGTTTCAAAGGCATTGACAAGTGTCAATGTTTTAATCACGGTGGTGCGACCGCTTTAGCAAAACGACTCCGGGCGCATTGATCGCAGCGTTACAGTCAAAGCTCAGCGGAGATGGCATTGTGCGTCCCTACACAACTTCAGCGCGTCGAAGCCGACATTCAGTGGAATAAAAGTCTCGAAGTCGAGACTTTCGGTGGAACACTCTGTCAATTGAGACTGGTAGAGCATTTTGCGCTGTGGGAGTGATACAGCTTACGGATCCCGAATCGCATCATGACAAGGGACAATCTTCAACACATTGTTACAATCAATGGGATTTTATTTGTATATAAAAGCGTTGATTCAATCATAGAATGTCGTCTGTAAATTGATGGTACATTTCTGGTCTGTTCGGCGCATATCTCGGTGTCTCCACTCTGTTCAATTTTTCGCCTCTTTTCTCTTCCAAGACGTCATTAACATTTCACCTGGAACTGATATCATACCCAATTCTCATGTGATTTTGTGTAATTGGGTTTCGCAATTCATCGTTGACATCGCTTCATCAATCATTCATATCCTACACTTAGCAAACAACAAGTACTTCACTCGACTCGCACAGCTAAGCTTCGTCGCATCGCAAACCTCAAATACACCCCGAAACAACACCACAATGGCAGAAACAATGCAAGCATGGCAATGCGCCACTCCAGGCTCCTTCGAATCAGTCTTCAACCTCACCCAAACCCCCAAACCAACCCCCGAATCCCTCAAGCCCGGCCAAATCCTCGTCCAAGTCTCCCGCGCCGCGCTCAACCCAGCAGACTACAAGATCATCGAACTCGGCATAACCTCCCGCGCCCTAACATCCTACCCCAAAACTCCCGGCATGGATCTCAGCGGTCGCGTAGTCGCTGTTGCACCTGACGTTACCGACGCGAAAGAAGGAGACCGAATCCTCGCGCGCGCAAACCCACTCAAGGCATTCGGTTCGCTGGCGCAGTACACGGTGGTCGATAAGGAGGGTTATAGTGTCCTTGGTGACAAGACTGATTTGGATCAGGCGGCTGGTGTGGGAACTGCTGGACTTACGGCGTATCAGAGTATTCAGCCGTATGTCAAGAGCGGCGATAAGGTCTTTATCAATGGTGGTTCGGGCGGTGTTGGACTTTGGGGCATTCAGATTGCCAAGGCTTTGGGATGCCATGTCACAGTGTCTTGCTCGACTGGAAAGGCAGATCTGTGCAGATCCTTGGGCGCAGACGATATCATCGACTACAAGACCAGCGACGTGATGACCGAACTCCGCAAGCGCGGCCAAGTCTTCAGTGTCTGCGCCGACAACGTGGGCAATTCACCTCCCAACCTGTACGGATCATCCAACGACTTCCTCATCCCTGGTAGCAGCTACGTTTTCGTCGGAGGCCACGTCTCACCGCGAAGTTTCCTGAGTCTGTCTACCAACATTGCGCGACCTTCGTTCCTTGGTGGTGTAAAGACTAAGTTTGTTGCTTACATGACGGTGAACAAGAGTAAGGATCTGAACCAGTTGAGGGATTGGATGAGTGAGGGTAAGGTCAAGACTGTTGTTGATTCGACGTTCGGGTTTAAGGAGGCGGATAAGGCGTTTGAGCACTTGAAGAAGGGGTCTAGTGGGGGTAAGATTATCGTGAGGGTTGAGGAGTAAGTGATACCTGGGTGGCGCTTTATATTGAGTAATGTCTATGTTATCTAAAGTCATGTCTTGACCGTCGTGGCTTGTCTGTGATCTTGAAGCAGTGGTGTACCTGACACAGAGTGTCCTCCAATATTGATAGGTGAACTCCAGTACAATGAACCTTGGGATAAGACATAAATTCGTGGGATCGGAGCGGCCCGAATGTACAAACGCCCGTCCAGTTGACTTGGCATTTCGGATAGCCATGGCGTTCAAGCCGAGACTCAAAGCTTGTGCAGGCCGGGTCGGGTATTTGATGTACGACATGCCCATCGTCGCTTCGAACCTTTGCACCCCTGGGCTGAGTGTGTATCTCCAGGTCTTGCGCTGCGTCGCCGAACAGAAGATCTTTGTCAAAAGTCTGATAAGAACCTCCCCTCACGTCCCCAACCCACTAGCAAACTTCTTCCCAACCCACGCAGCACCATGCTCCTCATACTCCATCTTCGTAACGACCAACCTCTCAATATTCGGATGACTCGCCAAATGCGCACCACCATACCAAGTATGCGTAATCGGATCCGCAGGCCTCGCAACCCTCACTATACAATCGTCCGGCACACGCTGCACAACCTCCTTCTGCAACCGCTGTATAAACCCGTCAAAATGCGTGTTGCCCCCCACGACGATAATGTTGGCGAGGAGACTTGGCCAAAGACCAATGGGAAGCTCGTTGAGGGATTCTTGAACTAGTTCTGCCAGGCCGGGCTGCCTAAGCCCGACGTCTGATGGATTGAACAGTAGTTCTGGGACGGTGAAGCGTTCGTTTCGGAGGGTGAGGGCGTCTTCTTCTGACTGGTTTGCCATTTTTCGAGCTTTGGAGTGTCGGGTGGGTTCGTAGTCGACTAATCTGCCTTTCGAGTGGGTGTGGAAGTCGGGGAGAATGTAATCTTTTGCGATGCCGCCTCCAGATAAATAATCTGGTCGTCGGTCTCCTCTCGTGCCCTTCCATGTCTTTTCTAGGTCGGATTTGAAGTCCGGCGAGACGTAGCAGGAAAGCTCTTTCATTTCGTTGACGATGTATGTATCGTTTCGCATGTCGAAGTGACGGAGGGAGATTAATCGCGTGAGGTAGTTCGTGAGGACCTTGCCGCCGACATCTAATCGCTTGACGGCGGAGTGTAGAGGCTGGCCGCGGAGGAGTGGTGTGATTGTCGTATGCGAGTATCCGGAGTCAATGACCATGACGGCTTCGGCGGGTGTGTTATCGACGGTTGGTTGATCTTGTGGTGTTCGGAAGATATTCTGGATATCATGGTAGGCATTAAACGTCGGGCCTGTAAGGTCAGCAATAGTCCAAATCAGCATAACGAACCAACTCACCTATACCCCGATAATAACTCTCAAACCCATACTCCTCAAAAACAATCTGATCACAATTCGTCTGCAAAATGGGCAACCCATTCGGCGGTTCCGCAAGTATCAACCTGCTCTCACCCGGCTCAAACCCATCCTCAAAAACCTCCCTATCCCAAATCTCCTTCTGCGCCTCCCAATTGACAATAAAGCCCTTCTCCACAGGTCTTCTGAATTGTATCTCTCCGAAATCGCGACATTTTTCTAGCTCGGATGCGACGTAGACTTTGCGCGCGCGGTCGCGGGCTATGACGTTTGGGATGATGCGAGGGTCGGAGAATTTGCCATCGTGGACGATGCCGGCTTTTATTGTTGCTGCGCCGTTGTCGAGGACGAGAGTTGGAGGTGTGCCTTTGGGGGCGGCGGGTTTGGCTTTGCGGCTGGGCATTGTTAGGATGTAGAGGGGATTGATGATGATTTTGTTGGAGGTTTGGATGCGACGCGATTTCAGGTGGGGCGGTGGTTACATAAGCTATCATGACCACAATTCATGATGCTAATTGATGGATGTTGGTGACGTGAGAATGGTTTATCATGACTCCTAATTGAATGAGATTACTCCAACGTGGTTCGTATTTTATATCATGTTGATATATCTACAGTCAAGATCTTGGGTGATCTCTTTCATCTATCTCAATTGACATTCTTTACTTTGTTTAAACTCTAAGCTCCTCACCCTATACTACAGCTGATGATTCTGAGCTTCAGTCTTTCTAGAGATGGACGTGTAAGACAGAACACCAGCCTTATCGTTCATTATGAAGAAGTAAATCGGCCTAGAGACTGCTCATAAACTCCATATACCTTTTTCACTGAGGTTCTAAACCCTCGTAAGGAGCTGCGATCTGGTAAGCGTCGTGGCATAGATCTGTGTGAGCCGGCAGACAGTCTTTCAGTCGGGCTGTTTCAGGAGGTCAAACAGGCTGTTTCAGAAGTCTTTCACTGCAATTTTAACCCCCTCCCCACGTCCACATCCGTTGAAGGTAACTATCTCAACGCCAAGAAAGCGCAAGACTGCATTCTTATTCTCTCCAATAACACCCTGTGCTCTCAGCTTTGCGCCTACAATAAAGTCAGCATTGTGGCTTATGCGTTGTCAGCTGTGAGTTGGTGTGAGTAACTTGGTTTCACGGCTTCACTGCATTTTTAACCCTAACGGCGGGCATATTCTTTGGGCACGTAGGAAGACCTGTCTTTCTCTAGCCAAGAGCCAATCATGCGTATCACTGCATTTTTAATCTCCTCTGAAGATATACCGCACTGAAGACTGGCTCTCAGCCCTGCGCTTGCAATAAGGTAAGCATTGTGACTCAGTAACATGCAAGTCAGCGTGGCTAGGGTCCCCACCATCTTCTTTCACTGCACTTTTAACCCTCTCCCGGCCTCCACGTCGTGTGAGAGGTATCCATCTCCATGCCAAGAAACCGTACGGCATCCTTATCCTCTCTGAGGACACACTGCGTTAAAGATTGGTGCTCAGCCCTACACCATTGAAGAATGATACCGTAATGGGCACGTAGAGGGTCCAACCAAAAATCTTCACTGCATTTTTAACCCCTCTCAAGACGGACACTGAATGTCTGCCTTCAAGGCCGGATATTCCCCTGTATATCAATTAATACTTTCTCTTAAATATCTTTAATAGCAAATACTACAATGTGAGGATTCAGGTTGGAAGTCCTCCAAGTCCAGCTCAACATCCTACATCAATCCGCTAACCTATCATCTGTTATTGCACATGTTCATACAAGACCCTTATCAATCTTGCGTTTCATCAGCACCCAAAACATCCAGACTCATCCCATTATTCTGCTGAGTTGCCCCCAAGACAGTACGAATTTGCTTCAGCCCCAGCCTTGACTTTTCCTTTCCTGCAAGAATCCTAGAAATCTTAACGACGTTCCGAATTTGTCGACCATTCATTGGGAGCTCAGAAAGACTCTTCAATGCCTGATGGCTCAGTGAGGTCTCGGCGTTGTTGTCGATAGTGCACCGCCTCCAAACTTTCTCCCTCGCCGTCGCATCGAGGTCTGGGTAGTGCAGTGTCAGATGGATCCTGCTTTGGAATGCTCCATCGATTGCATTGCCTCGATTGGTGGTCAAGATAAGAATACCCCGGTAGTACTCAATAACTCTTGAAGCCTGTTAGTAAAAGCAATTAAAGAAGGAAGGGGTATGGGCACCTCAGGAATACAGCGACAATTTCGTTATGTCGTAAATGATCCATTGAGCGTTGTTGCAGGAATACGTCGCACTCATCGAACAGTAGCACAGCATCCCACTTTTCAGCCAGTCGCAGGACTTCGTTTAGACGATGCTCTACCTGTTCTGCTTCGTTTCCTAGCTCTCCTGCACTTAAAATGTACAGTGGCTTTCGAGTATTGTCAGCCACAGCCTCCGCTGTTAAAGTCTTACCAGTGCCAGGAGTCCCGACGAAGAGTATCACGACGCCAAGTCCTTTACCCTGGATAATATCATCGAAGTCAGACGTGTGCCTGGCCTGGCCCTCAACGAAGCACGTAATAAGGCTCTTGTAACCTGATGGAAGTACTAGGTTCGCAAAGGCATCGTCGTTCCAGGCAATGTTTGTGATGTGATCGACTTCGATTTCACCCCATGTCTTTGTCCGGAGTGGATATGCCTTGACCTTGGAATTGCAGAGAAGAAGTTGCTTCTCGTTTAGAACGTTGTCTGTGAAGTTAGTCATTCGTGTTATGTATTACACAGCCAGACTTTATTATATACCTGATTCTTCTTTCTGTTCGTTTGACTGTTTCGATTCAGTAATGCTTCCATGTATCGCCTGTTGTCGTCGAAGAAGGTATTCTTCCCTTTTGGATTCCATCGTATGATAAGAACCCATAATGGGCGGCGGAGGTGGTGGAATTGAATGATAAGAACCCACAATGGGCGGCGGCGGAGGCGGCGGAATTGAAGTCCCCATGTGTCGGTTGTTGTCAGTGACTCCAAGCCTGGGCTTGATCGAGTCTTCAGCTAGGCTATTCAGCGGTAGACGACTTCCCTTATGATCAAAATAACTGGCGGCATCTACGACGACTCTTTCTTCGATCTGGAAACAGCTTGTCAACACTATGACTATGAGTCAGATGAGCCACAGATACACTCACCTTTCGCTCGATTGCTTGACCATTTCTCATTACAAGGCTCAGTGGTCCAGAGTAAGCCTTGTAGTGAGTCCCTTGGAGTTCTTGGAACTTCCTTCCCCGCTCGATAGCTCGATCTCTTACCGAGCTTGCCGAAGGATGAAAGTGAAACGGATATATGGGTAGGTCCGTGATGTTCTTAGTACCAGAAAACTGGTAGATCGAGAAAGCTTGGTTGTTATATCCGAACTGCTGGCCATTCCAATCCACAAATTTGGTATACAAAGCAAGGCAGCCATTTGGTAGATAGGAATAGCTGCTAAGGGTAAACAATCGTTCTTTTCCATCAACAAGGCTAAAAAGCAATGAGCCCGGCTCAAAAAGGGCCCAAAGGAACTTGAATGTAACGATGCCTTGTTCCGTATGATCTTTGATCTCGTCCATCTCACCCCGAATCTCAGCATGCAGCACTTTGTACAGAAGCCGAGAGAATAAATAGCCGGGGTGGTCCTCCTTCTTCTGTCTCTCCAATATGTCGCTGAACTGGTTCCATTGATGGTAGAAGGGATGGAAAGGTGCTTCAAAGACGAGCTTTTTGAGCGATGTGGTGATTCCTTGATAACCGTTAAACACTTCACTGAGAGTCTGCTTTAGCGATGAGTTCTGAACAATGACTGAGTCGAGCTCGAGGAGCTTTCCGTCGCTGTGGCTTTTACGCATGCGCACAACGATGGCTTTTTGCTTGATTTCCTTCTCCTGCTCCATATTTATACGAAGATTGTCTGGGTACTCCTCTACCCAGTTCTTGCAACAAGTACACTTTGGGGCGCCTTCATACAGAGTTTGTATTTCGCATCTTTCGCCCTCTTCGAGATCATCAATATTCAGGTCGGGGGGACTGTCTTCGATGTTACTAGGCCTGGCCCGTGTCTTGACAACCTCACCAACTTTTATGTGCTCGAGGTTTGAATCTTTCAGTGGTAGATCGGGTCGTTTTATCGACTCTGGAAATGTTGGTGCATTGGCAAGTGATGAGATTGAAGATGCACCCGCCTGGCAATCCGGAGCATCATTGACTTCCTGGGATGGCAACATAATTGTGTATAATGTCTTGGGAAATGGTTTGTGAATTGCATTCCTGGAAAACTTTGCCATGCTTTATATTTATCTTACCGTCATCCTTTAATATACGTCGCCTTCTTGTCACAGTCAGCCTAAATGCTACACAGCTTTCTTGGCGAATCATCCCAACCCTTCTCCCTGCGAACATACACAAGTGATTGGTGCCCTCACATGCCGATTGCAGGTTTCCATTTCACCTACAGGCACACAAAGAGACAGAAATACCATTAGCCATCCAATCGAAATCACCTAAACACGTAATCTAGACATAGCCTCTTTGTGTTTGGACTTCTACCACTGAGCGGGAATAACCCACCTGTCGGATAGCATCGAGGTCTCGAGACTATCTGCGAAATACCCCAAAAGTTGAAAATGGTGTAAGCTTCTGAGGATTTGAATATGATCGCTCTTACCGCCTTGTCGTTCTCGTTCCTGGATGGCCTTCCGTGCAACTACAATGAGCATGATATCGATACTTGGTGGGGTAACCACTGTATTTTTGAGTCACTTCATGGCGCATCGTCTGAATGGCCCGGAGCCTCACTACACTCCGAACGGAGCATGTCTTGTTGGATGCTGAGCACCTTACCGTATATGAGTTTGTCCCAGGTCACTACCTCAACGGATATTGACTGCCATTTTGACCTGCATTTTACATATACCGAGCATGGAAGTCGACCTGGTACCTTAAGCTACAACTCTCCTCTTACAGTATGTGGAGGAGACTCCCTCAATTTAGATGGTAACTGAGATTACTATGCGGATCAATCTTGTTCTCTACCCCAGCAGGCCAGCTCGTGGCGCCCAGTTCATCGCACAACACAAGCCGCGAAGACCAGGTTACAGACAGAATGAAGCCGTAGTAAGAAAGACTAAACCTTACAAAAGGGATATTCGTTATTAAGAACAGTATTCAAGTTAAAGTATTTTAAAGAGAGGTTTTCGTAGTAGACTGTATGGAGGTTACATTAAACAATAAACTGTATTGTATTTAGAGATGATTATACTAGCGTATGTATAGGTATCGTATGTAATCAAAGAGTCATCAATAACATAATCGTGTTCGTCGTATATTTAACCATCATTAAAGCGTTTATTCCTGAGCCTTGCTTATGTCTTTACAGACTCCAAAATACCCTTCTCTCTAAGTAACTCCCCCAATACTTGAAGCTTCACCGGCTTGGCAAGAAACAAGTCAAAGCCACTTCCACGTGCCTCGTTCTGTGCCTCTTCTGTGGCCAGACCGGATATCGCAAATATTGGGACACCCTTTTTAATTCCCTCCTTGCTTTCAAAAGCCCTAATCAATCTTGCCGCTTCAAAACCATTCATCACTGGCATTGAGATGTCGGACAGTATACATGCAAAGTCCCGTGGTGACTGCGTATATTTTTCCACTGCCTCTTTACCGTTGATGGCTTTGTCGTATCTGATTTGGAGTTTCTTCATGTACGCGATGAGGATTTTCAGGTTGATGTGATTGTCTTCAACAAGCAGCATTCTCGTGGCGTGGGTATCCGGATCAGTCGACTCTTGCTGTTGCACGACCGCACTCCCAGCGCCTTCACTTGCAACAGAAGCAGGCGGTGGTATGGCGTGGCTTGTGTCGTCCGGGTTCGGTTGTGGAGGAAACGAATAGCTCGAATTGCGACTAGGCGTCGGGCTTCGATTGACAGTTGGTGGGCTACTAGCGGAGAGAGGCGGGGTGGGGCGAGGTTCCTCATCTTCTACCCAACGACTGTAGGCGAGTGATAAGGTCTTTGCGAGTTTTCGTGGACCGACCCTATATGATATGCTCGTTAGTCTTGGATGGTACACAGTCAGTGGTCAACTTACGGCTGCGACACAAATTCAAAGACACCATTCCAGCCGGCCGCACTGGAATCCCTCGTTCTCTCGTAGGCGGCCAAGGCATCCTGACATATGACAATGTTTGGAATCAGAGCAAGCGAGTCCGTGTACTGGGCTGTAGCTGGCAATGAATGCTGTGTCCAGAGCATGAGATCTGGTTTTCTCGAATTGTCGTCTTCCGCTAGTAGCTCAAGCTTCAACCATTCTTTGCAAATATGATCCAAAGTGTTCCGCAGGACAGATTTGTGAGTAGGGTCTGATACAATCCGCACACGCAGTCCCGCCAGATCCCGGACTTGTTCATTGAACCTGGCTTGAGCTTGAGCACCCAAGGAATTGGATGAAACTGCAGGCGATCTAGGCCTCTCGAGAGGAAGCAGAACAGTAACTGTTGTACCCACGCCGACTTGACTTTCAATCGATATTTGGCCTCTAAATTGTTTCACAATCTGTTTGACGAGGCTGAGTCCAATGCCGGTCCCTGGGGACAGATCATCTTCTTGACTGAAGGGCTTGAAGATTCCCCTCTGTAGATACTCCTGGCTAATACCTTTACCTGTGTCTTTGACCACGAAGCAAACAACTTGTTCCGGCCTGCGACGCCTAACAGCAGTGACTTTCTGCATGAGCGAGATGGTGATAGTCCCGTCGGTTGTGTATTTCAACGCATTGCCAACAATGTTCATGACAATGCGACGGACTGCTCCCACGTGGAAGCGGAATAGCCAATCGCACCCGGAGTCCAAAGAAAGAATGATGGTCACGTTTCCGAAACTAAAAGTCATACCCGTTGATTGAGTGACTCCAGGGCTGAGCTGGTCCATAGCTTCAAGATAGTCCGACGCGGTATTGGCTGTATTGTCTGCATGGCGCGAAGTGCTGCGTGCGTGCGGCCGTTGAGAAATATGTTGGTTGATGGATTTGTGTTGAAAGTTAAATCCCGCAAAGACACTCTCGACCACATCCTCTACCAGCTCGTCAAGTGAATAATCGGTGACGAGAACCTTGCCAAAATGCTGCGACCCAGGTTTATTGAAATGGCTCGTCAGTTGACCACCAGTGGCCTTGTTGTTTGAATTGGCGAAATTATTGACTCTGGAATAATCGAGAAGATGATCTATTGTGTCAAGCAACGTCCGCGAGCACGTCTCGATAGTGTGTGCGATGTTTGTCTGAAAAACGTCGAGTTTCGTGTCAGCTATGAGCTCCGTGCTCAACAGTACGCCGTGAAGAGGAGAACGTAGTTCGTGGGAGAGGGATCCAAGGGCATCTGATTTAATCTTTGCAGATTGCAGAGCTTCAAGTCGTGCAATCTCAACTGCAGCAAGAGTTCCAAAGGCGCGCAGGTAGCTTAGTTCCCCTTGGACGGTGAAGTTGCGCATAGGAGTATTGGTATAAACTAGTCCGCTGGCACACCATCGTTCTTTTGTGGGATCCCAGACAGGGAAGAAGGCTACGCTGCGGGCGCCTGGAAATGCAGCCGAAATCACTCGACCCTCGCGCTGACGCGACATAGGTTTCCTTTGCAGTTTTCTGTGTGGCGAAGACGATCGAGTCTCTTGTCCAGCTACTGGGCGGCCACGTTCTGCCATTGGCGTCCAAGAGAACAGATCGTCAGATGATGAGTCAGATGTTTGAAGCTCCCCGTCAACATTGAACATGAAGACCTTGCCTTTAGGATATTGGTTCAACAGTTTCTTCATGAACTTTTCACTGAGCGTTACCGAGCCCGCGGGACCTTGAGCATGGTCAATGCTAGAGGCTCTGGAGGTGGAATACCCCTTGATGTCACAAGTACGATCAGTCTTGCCGTCCTCTCGGGAATTGGGACTGTCGTCGCTGCTTGTTGAGGACGAGTGCCCTGCAGATCCGGGCTTGCCTCCTGCAGTGTTGACCTTGAGAGCTCGATAGCTTGCCATGGTCGCGTCAAGAAACAGGCAGCCCTCAACTTCGACCGATTCTCTAATGATATTGGCAGCCCTTGAAAAGACATTGGCTTGGCTTCGATTCTCCGACATGGTGTCTTTTGTGCGCTCGGCCGGAGTCGTTGGGGCGCTAGCATGACGGGCTTGCCTTGACAATTCATCGTCTTCCAATGGCGGGCCATCGGACGTGACACTCTCCATGTCGCTCTCCAAAGCCTGTTGCTTTAAATTGAGATTCCCTTCGATCGATGCAAGAATATCCTCAAAGGCGTTGGTGTTTGGTCCGTGACGCCAGCCGCTGAGTGTCGAACCGCCCTCGATAAAGGATCCTATGCCTCTGTTCATTCGTGCATTTCTCCTGTTGACGGCCTTGAGGCTTTCCGCCTCGAGGTGGTCGGAGATGGCACAGGAAATGTCGCGCAATCGATCGCTGTTTACATCGGTCCACTCGCGTGCAGATGTATTTACGACATGGTACACGCCGATATTTATGCCTCGTCTGGTGCGAATCGGGATAGCGGCGTAGGAAGTGGCGTAGGAACGTCCCAACATGGGGATAGCATAGGCCGGGAACCTGTGATCCTTGTCCAAGTTTGGTACGATGGTAACAGGGAGCACCCCATCATCTTCATGTTTGGAGTCGTCGGCCGACTTGTTCAAGATGGTATAATGGCATGCATCATCGCCTCGACGAGCGGCCGTTCCGCAAAGTCGAAATGGCTCGTTGTATTCGTGGTTAGGTACCGAAGAGCGCAAATAGGTACCGGAAGTAGCTTCTGCTATGAAATATTGGTACTCGGAATCGAAGAGAGAAACAAAGGCTCGCTCTGCGCCGACGTGGTATATGCCAAGCTGGGTCAGGGCCGTCAAGATGGTGCTAATAGACGAGAGGCGCTCGGTCCCTTGGGTTGATCGTCGAAAGTCTTGCACGACGTGCGAAAGTTGAAATGGAAGCCAATATCTGTCAATTATCTATCAGAATTCTGTCGCCCATGGTGAAGAGGAAGAGAAGTAAGGTTCAATGAGGATGGGAGGGGTAAAGATGCAACTCTCACCTGAAGGTTTCCCTCTCACGAACAATTTCGGAAACAACCTTGTGAGGCGTTACACGCCTCGGGTTCGATTGGGCGGTCATAACAAGTTAGATAATGACCTAAAATGTATCATGAAATTACATGAAAACGCGGAAAAGAACGATTTCATTTGGACCCTGGGGACGAGAAATGAACATAAACAAACATGCGCTGTTGAGACCTGAGAGATTACCTAGCGACATGAGAAATTCGTGCGGCTTGTGGTCTAGACTCCAGAGCACCCACCACGCTATGGAACTTTTGCCACCGGATCTAAGAGAAGTGGAGACGACGCTGTACCCGTAATGGGTGCGACCCCTGCGTCAGTTAGTCACGTCACTACAGTAATTTGAGGCAGGTTCCTTGTCGAGATTTCTTTCCAAGATCGAAAATTCCATGTTTAGTAACCGGTTTTTGATCTACCAATTATCGGATACGGGTTGTCCCCCGATCTCTCGCGATAACCCCATTTTTTAACCCTTTCGGGAATACTACAGGTGGCAAGGGCAACAAAGTGTAAAAGGGTGGTCCCTAATATACTGGTCTTTACTACCATCAGTTTTAAATCTATCTATTAAATAGAATAAAATATCTTTCTATATTAATATTAGCATTACTTTAAAGCCCTTCAATAGCTCTATTGTATAGTAATTAGTTCTTAGTAACGTTACTCCATTATATAAGGATATAGACTTATAGCCTCTACAAGATAGTTAGGGCTTATACCAGCGTTAACATTTGTAATCCTTGTAACCTGTACAATACGTACCGTAGTAGATCGTCAGGTCCAGACCTCTGCAGTACGTCATCGATTGTTCCCCACGCTCCGTCCCAGTCTAAAAGTGACCCTAGGGATGCAGAAGTATCTTTTAGCTGTTAAAAAACTGCTGAACTTCTCACGGATCAGGCCCTTAATCTGCATCTTGGAACCACATAACGCCTGTGGATCTTATGATAGCGCACACAGTACCATCTTCCTATTAGCTCAATACCTTGCCAGGAACTTTTAACCTCCACATCTGAGAGAGGGGATTGTACCTATAGAGGAGCCTTGTTATCTCTTTGCAAGCCCAGTTGGACGCGATAAGGAAAAGCCCCACATAAGCTCTTATTAGCACGTTATCCACTAAAAGCCTGGAAACGTCCACCTTTTGCTCTTTCCGCGGCTCTGAGTAGTGGGGAGATTATATGCTCGTCACCGCCCACAGGCACTTGTTCTCTTCATGTATTTCTCATCTATCCGACTGGTGTCAACACATCACCAGGATATTGTTTTACTCGAGTATAATCGATAGACATCATATGTGCCAACGATATGTATATCCAGAACCCAATGAGATCCCCTGATCTTGTTCTCTCAATGGTTCTGGGCCGTCATACTGGTGTCTAAACATAGGTCAAGTGTGCCGCACAACACAAAATTGCAAAGAACTTGCACTGCAGATGGCAAAACGTGGTTTGATTGGACCGGATGAGAAGCCGATAAAAGGGAACCTCACGACAGGGAAGTTCGCCTGGTAAGTGAAAGTCCTTTGTTCGGATAGCAGACAACGGCAATTGAATTCATTGTTCCAGATGTATGGTCCGCCTTGCATTCTTAGCTGGGTAGTAATGCATTCCGCAAAAGATAATTTCCTTTCTCTTCAACTTGTAGTAAAAAGAGCTGAACATGCCTCTTTGGTAGAGCTTCTGTTGGAGAGTTACACAAGCTCCACAGATGGTTCTAAGAGACTATGTCTTCCAGAAAGAAACTCAGCTTCAGTATCCAATGGTAGCTCTTCATCATCATTCACAACCTAATCTTGAGTTTTTGGTAGTAGACATGAAAGCTAGCAAGTGACCGCAAGGAACGCCTCTGAGCGACTTTCCCTTTCTTCATGAATGATATGGCGCTTCGATCACTGTAGGCCTTTGACTTGAGAATACAGTCCTTTGACTCAATGTCATGAGGCTCATTCTAGAAGTGCGTTCGATTGAGTATATAATCGACTTCTCCCATCAGTCATCTATGCCAGTTTCTCAAAAGTGTCTCTGCAGATTACGTCTATCGATCTATCGATCTATCGCAATACCCATTACCAAATCCACAAAGTAGTACGGCATATCAATTCAACATATCAATTCAACGTTTCGGAATCCTGGCTTACGAAGACTCAAAACACCTCTGCCTCTTCGCTATCCACAATGTCGCCTTGCAAATCCGCCATGCCCAAGTATGGGCTCACAATCAACGTGTACGTTGACGATTCCAACATCTCAATCGGAGGACGGCGCCATCGCAACGGCGGCCCCACTTGGGACTACGACCCAAACATTCTCGGTCTCGTCATCACCTACGGATTACCCAACGTCGGCATCAACCCCTACATCCGCAAGACTTTCAGCTTCTATGGCGCAGATCTTCGTCGCAACCCTGGGATTACCAGACTTCGGGGTTTGCCCCATATTGTGACTTCCGACTCCACACGCAACGGCCAGGGGAAGGAGAAGCAAGCTGACACCCAACTCACTGCCGACATGACCGAGCAAGTCATTTATACCTACGAGTGGCGTGAGTCTGCTTACTTCGTTGTGCTCTCTGGGGATGCGGATATGATCCCTGCCATCAAGAAGGCCGTCAAGTATGGGTTCTCGGTTCATGTTTGGTCTTGGAAGAGAAGCCTTTCTCCCCAGATTATACAACTTGCTGGACTTCCGGCTTACAGAGAGCTTGTGGAAATCCACTTGCTTGATCCGTGGCTACAAGCTATCGCCTTGAGATGAGGCACAACTCGTGTTGTAGACAATGGAGATGCTGATGCATTTACACGTCACAGGGAATATGGAAGGGGAGAGTCGGGAGGATGTGAACGAAGCAGGCGATGATGTATGGGGGAGGAAACAAAAAGGGCTGGGGGCTGGACCCTTTGCAGTCCCCTGAATGGGAGATGGAGGTGACGATTTGGGCGATTTGGAGGATGGCGTATCATGATAGAAGAGCTTTGTGTGAGATTTGACGTTTTCCTCTGTATTCGTGCATTAAGTTATGCTTTTGTTTAGTAGATCAGTTTATAGAATTTGCTTTTATTTCCTTGCTACTTCACTTTCACCTATGAACACTACTCAACACTTAAACGTTCATGTTGACCAGAGCCGTTTGTGTAATCAGAAGTGTTGTTTTATTAAATACGCATTGCGGGCATCTTTATCACCAGATGAGTCACTAGCAGACCCCGAGTAAATAAGTGGCTTCGATGATGGTAGCTGAGGGTGGTCTAGACCGTCCTCTGACGTCGCTTAAATGGCCCCATAGTAACTTCCTGGGACTCAGCTAGCCACATGAACTACCTATTCATCGCGATGCGGTGTATTCTTCACTCTCTCATGTATGAAAAGGTTATAAAGACGCAGCACTATCTCTTAAAGATATCACTAATCAATTCGTATCTCAGAATCGTTCAAGTAACGCCTAAACAATACACCATGAAGCTGTCTCCCTGTCCCTTGTCGCTGTGGGACTTGCCCTTCCTACCCAGCAGGTATGTAACCACCAAAAGATGGATCACGATCTGTCTCCTAATATATTGGATAGACACAAAACGACAACCATGCGCGCGGATGGTTTGGGGCTGCATACAAAATAGGCGGTAATCATGGGGATGAGTCAGGTAAGACCAAGACAGTTCCGTAAACCCAGACGCTCACTAATACCCAAACAAGACGAGGATGTCTGGAGAGCCTTCCAAAAATAGATGCTAAGCGAGATGCGATCGGGTAGAAGAGTTGGAAACTGATATCCAGATGCATGATGGTCATGGGAACGTTTCACTATTCGTACAAGTTAGGAGCTAAACACCATGAAATGTCTATATTGATATCACAACCATGTACTATACTGCTACGTACATGCGGTCAACTGAAAACTATGTACTTAGATAAACATATCTACTGCAAAAGACGGGTATCCTCATCCAAAACGCCAAAAAGACTCCCAATCTCCTTGCCCACCATCCTCAACTCATCAGCCACCTGCCCCGTAACAAGAGCATAAGCGTACAACAGCGCATAATCCCTCTCCTCAACCAAGACCCCACTATCACTCTCACTCAAACCTCCAAGCCTTCCATGATGCTCCTTTCTAAACTCAAAAATCTTACTCAACAAATTCTCCCTCGCAGAAACAATACTCCCCGTAGCATCAGCAAAAGGATACTCCAACATAGTCGAACTAGCAACAACCTGAAAAGCCTGACAGATATGGTCACAGAGAATAGCCCTCTCCCTCGCAGTATGACTCAACAGCGCCTTTTCACCTTCTGTGAGATGACCCTTTCGACATGCTACAAGACTCATGTTATAAAAGCTATCCAGAATTCTCATCGTGCCTTTGAGAACCCTACCGTACACATCCATGGGGAAAGGTCCACGAAGTTCAAATTCTGACGAAGCGGACATTCGCAAACTGTCGAGGTTGGCCGCGTAGCGTTGTAACGCGGCTTGTTCGCCGGATTTGAGATAGCTTTGGGACCCTTCGCTGCGGAAGAGGACGGTCAGAGGACCGCGTTTCCAGATGAGACCCATTTGGAGATGGAGGACTGAGAGACTTTCTTTGAACTTTCGACGGGCGGATATGGGCCATATTACGCGACAGATTACGAGACCCCAGATGATACCTGCCGTGACGGCGATGGCTCTTCGTTTGGCGATTTCCATGATGTCTGGTTGTTCGAAGACTGCATCGTCGGTGTCGTATCCATCGGCCTTTCGCTTGACTCTGTACGCGTAGAGTGTTGAGACGTTGTATGCGAGGAGACTAATTCGTCCGAAGGAGGCTTTTCCGTGTTGGATGACGAGGTAGAAGTTGATGAAGCTTGTCAGCCAGCCGAGCGGTATGAGAGCCAGGGCATAGCCATGGCTGATTTTCCAATTGACGATGGAAAACAAAGCACCGAAGAGAGTTCCGATGAATCTGGCCAAGCTGACGGTGTTGGAGGCGCCGACTGTGAAACTGCATACGATGATGAAAGACAGGAGTCCCCATTCACCTCGCCACTCGGTATAAAGCTCCCGTGTTTCCTCAAGAAAAGCGAGCATGGCCCATAGAGCTGCACCGATGCCGACTTTGAGACCGAACTGGACTGAATCACGTTAGTCGCGTCACACGAGCAAGGTGTTGAACTTACTATCATCTCGCGCCATTTTTTTAAAAAGCGCTGAAATGTTCCTCCAGAACCAGGCGAGTATCTTGTTCAAATCAGGAGCTTGATACCATGTCCTCACATCCACAGGCGCAGGGACATTAGCAGAGCTTTCGGCTACACTCATCCCACTCACGGAACGTTGTCTGTTGCGCATCAACATATCCGCCTCAGCCGACTCAAACAGCCTGATAGCCTTGTTAAGATCTTGCTCATTGTTCTTCCACCATAGTAACCACCTCCAACTTCGACTCTTGTGAATGACTACGTACTGTAGATCATCCAGAACATCGAGATACTGCAGTACGTCCTCGCCGAACGATTGTAGACTGAATGTGAAGTGTCCACAGGCAGCGGCTACTTCTTCGAGATTTGCCCGTGTTGTGAAATCGGATGATGCCATAGTTTCTATCCGCTCGTAGAGTCCATGGAGGGCATCTGTGCGAGCTTCGTCGAATGTATCCAACGAATCCATGAGATTGCGACGTAAGTCTTCGTCGACGTTGATCTCATAGTGAGGAGGTTGACCGAACTGTGGTTCATGCAGAATTCTGCAGAGGTTCTGGCGTACTGTTGACATGGCCATTGCTATCGACTCGTTGAAGTGCTCGAATAATTCCCGCGCTGTGTTCGGCGTACTGGTTCCGTCCGCATCAGGATTGAGTGGCTTGGGATGTTTCAGTTGCTCCAGCTGGGTGTTTGTCGCATTCCTCAATCCTCCCAAAGCTTGCGAAAGCGTCTCCATAGATCGTGCAACAGACTTCTCGTGTTCGTAGATCGCTTCGTGGCCGAGGAAATAGTGCTCGAATTTGGCTTCTCTCATATCCTTCATCATCTGAGCGTAGGACTTTGAGTAGTGCGTCGACGCAGCTGTGAAACCGTCAGATACCAGCCCTTCTTCGGATCCGCTGAGGAAACTATTGGTGATCATGTACAACATGTCGCCTAGAGGAATGGAAACGCGATTCATTGTTTCGCGAAGTGATGCTCGAGCAGAGGTTCTCCAGAGAAAGACGTTGACTAATGTCGTAGTCGTGATGCCCATAACCAACATCTTGAAGACCTGCAGTACCTTCTCATTCGAAAAGACATTCGACATGACATGGTTCTCCTTCGTGACGACACCAATAATAGCCAGCGACGCAAGTGTTGTTCCAACATTGACGAGCGGATTCAGCATCCTCTGCTTAACCCATCCCATGAAGCCAAACCCACCACCAATAAACACCACAACAACCAAAACATGCGATAACGCCGCCAAATGCATCGTCGACCCAAAGAATACCGACGTAACCATCGAAAGCACCGAAATGACCTCAGCATAAGCCACCGCCACAATAGCGATAAGGATAGCCTCAATCATTGAACCTGTCGACCTGGCAGGGTGAAAGTAAACCGTAATAGTAGCGACGACATGTTTACCCTCAGGCTTGCCAAGAAAATTCGCGACAAAAGGTACGAAAGTGGCGAGGCTGGCGATGGTGTATGCGATGGTGCATTTCAGGACGCCTCGGCCGTTGGGAGTGTCGAGCCATCTTTGACAGCGGGCTGATGTGTCCAGGACGCCATCTTTAACGGTTTCGATGAGTCGGGGCATTTCATTGTTCATGACATGTTGATGGAAGGTTAAAGGCTAATTCCGTGGCTCCCGGTTGGTCGTCAGCTTGTGAGGTTGGGGGTCATGTGATTGGTTGGATTGACGACATCCGTCTTAGTCATGAATTTCAACTTCATCATCTTCATGAGAACATTCTGCTGAAGTTTGTAAATCTCATTCCGAGTAGAATGGTTAAAGTTTTAAGAGGTAATTGGTTTTAGGAAGTAATTGTTCTGTTCTTTCAAACCTTGTATCCGTGAAAACTTAATCATTAGGCAGATTCTTGGGTGTTCATGTAGGTAACAGGAAAAGTGACCTGTATGGTTTAGGCTATTAAAATATGGTAGCATAACTGCCCACCTGTATTAGCATAAGTTGACTAAATTAATTTATCTCTTAGGCTTATGACAGTCACTTCTTCTAACACCCTGAGGTGCGTCCAGGTTATTGCAGCTTTCTAAGTAACTTGAGATCATTTCGAGATAGATACAGTAGTAGCGACATCATCAAGTAATATTAGTTAATGGTGCGTATTAGCTTCCACTGTATGCAGTTGCAGGTGTACCTTCGCGACAATATAGTTTCGCTAAGAAAAGCAACACAGTTTAAATATCTATCACCAGATGTGTCACGAGCAAACCCCGAGTAGTTGTATTAAAATATTGTTTGTATCTATTTACCCATCTAAACTCTCTAAAGACTACACAGAAAAAATGTGCTAAACACCAATATACCTGACTGTTGCAAGAATTATCGACCATTGTTACTCTTGGCCCTCCAGGTTATCATGGAGAGTAAGAGGGAGGAGGATCGGCAGGGTAAGAGGGAGGGGAATCGGAAGAGTAAGGGGGCGCAGGGACAAAAGCGCGGGATGGATAAATGGCAGCGGGGGAATCGAAGGAGGGACGGAGGGAAGCAGCGCTGCGTTGTAGAAGGGCGATATGTGCTGCCGACACCACAGTATTGTTGATTCTCGAGATCACTTCGCCGTTGTGCCCTCGTTCTATCACCTCGCCATTGTGCCCTCGCTCTTGGGTACCCTCGTCAATCTCCTCATAATCAGGTACGGGAGAGTGCTGTCTCTCCCGATTTTCGTTCCTGAAGATGCTCTCCATCTCCGGTCTGCTGTCAGGCGTATCACCTTCCTCTTCAAAACCACGGCAGAAAGCAGCTGTCCAGTTAGGTCCAGGGCCGGACGCCCCGAGCCACATCAACTGGTTCCGTTTGACATATTGTCCATGGCACCCCCAGTATGAATCCAGCCATCGTACCTCTGGATGTCGATCAAGATTCCCGTCGCGGAAAGGAGAGTTGGCCCAGTAGAATGTTTGGAGTACGGCGCTGACGTACCTCCACCAGACGTAACGTATCTTGGGCCTGGAGTCTGTCTTGAAATGAAGCCGACGTCCGTCAAGATCGATGTACCGACTGAACCCGTCGACTTCGAAGCGACCTATTCGTCGGTGAACCTCTCGACGTTGTTTGTCCAGGACAACAACCTTATAGTCCAAGATTCCATCCCGTTGTCTATCCGGTACGATGGCGATGTAGCCCTTGTTGAGGGCATGTTCGACCTTCTCATGCAGGAACAGGCCGTTGTGGGCAGAGTAGATCTCGTTGGCAGCGCCCTCACCAAAAATAGCATCCGCTTTAGATGCATGTAGTGGTGGGAATAGTTGCACTGCGTTTGACAAGCGCCAGGTGCACAGGATAGGGTCCCGTTGTTGTGTAGACAAGGGCGAGTTGGGGCAATAGGCGCGAGTCATCTCGGACTCAAAGACCCCCTGAAGCGATGTTGCGGTGCTGGTGGAAGAGTTCATCTTGCAGTTGGGTAGTGGTGTGATTTGTTGGTCGTTGTTGTTGGTTGCTTGTGTTGTGTATGTGAGGTTGTTGTGTAGTTGTTTGTATTGGGTAGTTGAGTGTGTTGGGTAGCTGAGTGTGTTCAAGGATGAGAATTCGTTCGTTCTTGGATGGGAAGGGCGATTCTTATATACCCAACATGCATGAAGCTTTCGTCGACGCACATTTTCTTACTCTGCGTTCAAATGAGGTGGTTTATACTGAACAGTGTCGAATCGCAACTTTGAGAACAAAGTTTCGTTTATGTACTCTTTGCTATCCACCTACTCGGAGTCTGCTAGTGACGCATCTGGTGATAAGATGCCCGACAATGCGTCCTTAATAAAATAACACTTTTCATCACACGATCCTTTTCTATCTATAGTAAGGTCAATCTGATAACACTAAAGGAGGCTTTCACGAGGAGGCATCATATCCATCTATATCTTCTGGCTTGGTCTTTTAGGCTATTTAACTTTTAACGACAACAGACCCATCTATAGACTATATTCGCTAAAGCATACAAAACGAAGCACCACATTTCAGATTGCAGACTCTAAACCTTATGTTTATTAACGTCCGAGGGGAAAGTCTATGCCATGATTCGACAAAACTCAAATTGTTAAGCAGTATCTCCTAGTCCAATGGGCACATCTGAATTCCAGGACTACTACTCGAGGTCTGCTAGTGACTCATCTGGTGATAAAGATGCCCGCAATGCGTACTTAATAAAACAAAACTTCTGATCACACGAAGGAATTCCAGGTCAGTTTTGGTCACACCCAGACGCGCCTAAGAGTGTGTCTACAATACCAGGTTTTCCCCATGTTAAGCTTCGAATGAAGTGCGGAGCTGTTTAAAAGATATATTGCTGGTTCTATAAATAACAACTTCGCTTAAGTGAAAATATTTATTACAGCTGAAGCGGGTGACTCGGTATCGTACGAACGTGGAGTTTTATTGCCAATAGTGTTATTCCCAACTTGCGTCTAGACCTCGATAGACTGACTACATTTTCCTATTTTACAGTCACACAGTTCCCTTTCTTGCAATTTTCACTGTCCATTCTTCAAATAGGTTCTTGTTTAGCAGCGACTTTCACTCTTTTGAAATGGTTTCCAAAACATTCGTTACTGCTTTTGTGGTTACTTGCTTGATGGTTGGCTCTGAGGCTGGTCCATGCAAAGCCAGCTCTAAAACAACTGAGCCATCCACTACAGTCGCGACCACTGACGCTACCACTGAAGCATCTGCGACTACCGATGCCGCTACTCTCATCGGTCTCACTACAGACAGTCTTTCTTCGACTGAGGACCTGACTGTCACTGTTACCACCTCGCAGAGTGCTGGCGAGACACTCATCTCATCCGAGGATACATCCACGGCCCTTTCGTCAACTTAGATCTCATCACATGTAATCTCTATCTTATCCGAGAGTACAACAACCACTTTTGAGCCTAGTACCACGGCCTCAATCGCTAGCACGACGTCAATCGATACCAACACTGACGTTCCGACAACCACCACGTCAATCGAATCCCCGATCAGGACAAACCTGATTATCAACGGTGATTTCGAAGGCGACGATGCCGGTGTCTGGTACCATTCTCCCGAATCAGCCTCCATGGACATCTATACCCTCACCAATGAAACACCGGCTAGAGGTCGCTATGCAAAGTCCATCAGTGGCTCCGACCTCATGATGACTATCGATTATCCATTCACCAAGGGCGTCATCAAGGCCAATCTCGAATATTATGTATCGGCATGGATCCGTCTAGACACTCAATGTGACACGGCTCGAATCTATTGCAAATATAACAATGACAACCCTGTTGGATTCTTGGCTGGGTTTAAAGACACGACGAACTCTCACGAGCAATGGCAGGAGATTAGCACTTCTTGTACCTTTACGCAGGATCAGATTGATATGGGAGGATTGATTTTGTCGATTAGTTTCTGGTGCTATGAATGGAATAGGAATCTGGTTGATTCAGTTGTCTTTATCTAATGGAATGGCGAGTAGTTAAGAACACTCAGAGGAGTTTCTGTTCAATTCTCCTCGAGCCTGCTTACCAACAGGCAGGAATTCCTTTCACATAACCCCTGGCCGGTAGCTATGTTAAGAATATCTAATAGGAAAACTAGACAAGCCACTTTTCCAAACCAGTCAGGATAAAACCCATACAGCCTGGACTAAATTAGTTTATGCTCTTCTCTAAAATGATGAGACCTAGACAGTTATATTCTATTGACGCCATCTGCACAGTTTTCAACTTTAAGCCGTAACGCCCTCACTAATAATATCATTTGAGATCAAACAGTAGTATTTATCAATTTTTATAGCGAAGAATACCCTTATCTATGTCCCAAGACTGGGTGGTAGCTCGGGATGTCTGCATGGTTCACAGATGCCATTGTATTTATTCTTCAACTTAGTATAATGTTCCGAAGATAAGTAACTATATACTAGTCAGACCAATCCTCATGTCCATCCCAAGAGCTCATACTCCTCACCGTCTTCTAAAAGATGAAATGTCCGATCGTACCAGTCTTCATCAAGTTGCAATCGCCTCTCATGGTCGAACATGAACGCTCCGCTCGTCCAAAAGTCGCGCTCCGTTTGAGAACCAGCGAAAAGTTCCTCCACCGAGTCCTTCAAGTGCGCAACTACCACCAAAGGATAAGTGTGACGGTTTTGTCTTCACTGACGATATTGCGTGTACATTGACAGAACAACTTCCTTGGCATTGCCTATCTCTTGACAGTCCAGTAGTGGGCGGTAGCCTTGGGAGCAGAGGTAGGCTGGAAACTGGAAATTATCACGCGAGGAGCTGTTTAGGAATTCCCTCGTTTGTAGTTGCGAAATGATGTCGCTAGATCCACCTTCGAGTAGGTCATCTACCTGACACAGAAGTCGATTGTATTCTCGAAGTAAAAACCTGAGAACTGCGTCGAAGGTCCTGACATTGATAAGCTTGTTGGCGCGGGCAAATCGCCAGGGAATATAATACAAAGATGCGTGCGACTTAGGATAGTAATAATCCTGCAGAAAAGAGGTGCTGAACCAGAGAGTATGTCGGTATGAATCGAATAGTAGATATGCCATTTGTATCTCTTCCTTCTCTCTTCCTGACAGTGGGATAGATAGGGGAAGTCTGACAGAGTCTGTCCTTGGTACCCTATTGTAGTCAGCGGCCGCATCATGTGTCATTTCCCAAGCATGTTTCGAGTAAGAAGATGTGAAAACTTCTACCTCGCAAAAGAGGCGATGTAGATCTGCAATGGCCCCGAGCTTCAGTTCTGTTACTGGTAATTCTTCTGGTGACTGTGTTAAGATCGGCTGAACTACGTCTTGATACTTTGCCCGGTCTTGAGACAGGGGCGTACTCTCGAGCTGGCGCAGACGGCATGCTATGGCCGCTTGTGTAAGATTTTCACCAGGAAACTGACGGGATATACTTCGTCGTAGGGGTCGAAGGATAGCACGCTCGTGTTGCAGGAAAACACGTAGCATGTGAGGATCGGCGTTAATTAGGGATTGAATATCGGCAGACTCCAAGAGGCCGAGAACCGTAGTTGTGAGTTCTGCTAGAAGTTTCTCGAAAGGGTTACTGAGCGCCATAATGTCGGATGGGGTGTGCTAATGATTGATGCCTTTTATAGAGCTTGTGATGGAGTTTGGACTAGGTCTCTTCATGTTAGGGGGTGAATATCATATGAGCAGTGGTCGAGAGTAGTGGCAACAAATTTGAGCAACTTGTGCACATAATGCAAACGAGGTTAGGATGGGAGAGTTGATGGTTTCTGTTACCTTTCGCTGTTCTGCGCCCCTCGAGAATTTAGTAGACTCTGTTGTCCTCACGCAAAGAGATTTTAGAGTGCGGGATTAGGATCAGCCTTTTTACACTGTTCTTTATTGTGAAGAGCTTAAGGGATACAGGTTCCTGAATATTTCCATGCTTACCTAAAACTATCCTCATCTGCCGGCTCGGTTACATAGACACCGGCATGGCCCTTTTCCATTCTGTCCAGTGCTTCTTGAAACCCTGCATTAGGCTGCCCTGATATTGCTTCCTCGGCTCCTACATAACCCAACCGTATCGCAGGAGGCTCTTGAGTGGCTGTATCAACTTCACAATAGCTAGTCTGAGACCCGATCTGGCCGGTTGCTGCTCGAGTATCGTGGAGCCATTCTTCTAGTGGTGGAGGCGAAGGTGCACTGTATATAGTCGATAATCTACTCCCACCACGAGAGACAGAAGCATCTTGCTGTGAGGGCAGGCTCGATGAATGTGATCTACCAGTCTCTTTGAGACTTCGACCGCAGAGATGATCTGGTTCAGGGGGCCGGTAAATCGGTCGCATCGGTCCACATGGAGGAGGTCCTTGAGACAGGTAACTAAAACTCTCTTGGTTCCCGAACCGGCCGTCTCTTTGGTAAGGCGGAGCGAATGAATCTGTACTGTAGTGTCGCTCTGTCTGTTGCCGATGAAGGATCGGTACGTCGTAGTATGGAGACCTCATCAGTCGTTTAATGACGGCACCTGCTATCTGACCAACCAGGTCTTCGTCATGAGTTGTCTGCCGTGGCCTTCCAAACCTATGCAGTTGTGGGTATGCTCGACCAGGAAACGTATTGGTTTCGATTCTGCTTTGGGCTACTTCACTGTCGCTCTCAGAGTCTGATGATCGTGGTGCGTTAGGAGCTTTGGGAGGAGCTGGCGAGAAACTAGAAAGTTTCTCTGATGCACTTGGGATAGAACGAATAGTTGAAGCAGTGGCGTGGCGTGGTTGTTTGGAGATCGAGGTCCGACCTCCATTTGTCGAGCTTCCGTTGCGAGATTGATCTTTTCGAGCGTCGATTTCATCCTGCATCTTAATGAGCCAATCCTGTCCCCCTCGAGCTGTCGTCAGGTGCCCATCCATGACAAGGTCATGAAGCACCTTCTTCTTTGTCAAAGAGACTACCTCATCCATGCTTTGTATCATCTTCCACTTTGCGAGTCTCTCAAGATCCTCACTTTGCCTTGCCTTTGCTTCTTTTTCAGCAAGCTTCTCTCTGTTCTCCGCTTCAATCTTTAATCTGATTTCTTTTTCAAGGTCCGCCAACTGCCTTGCTTTCTGTTCCTTCGATTCCTTTTCATTTTGTAATCTCTCCATTGCTGCTTTCTCAGCAGAAGCCAGTATTTGGGCATGTTCTTTGGCTCGCATCTCCGCAGCCTTTATTTCAGCCTCAATTTTCTCTCGGGCTGCCTGTTGGGCTTCAACCCTGGCCCTCTCAATTTCCCTTTTGGCCTCTTCTTGAGCCTCTCTCATATCTTCCATCTCCTGTCGGAAAGTCTCTTCAGCCTCCTTTCTGATCTGATGTTCAGCTTCCCTCTGCTTCTCGGCCACTCTGGCCCTCTCAATCTCCCTTTTGGCCTCTTCTTGAGCTTCTATCATGTCTTCCATCTCCTGTCGGAAAGTCTCTTCAGCCTCCTTTCTGATCTGATGTTCAGCTTTCCTCTGCCTCTCGGCCACTCTGGCTTTCTTCATGGCCCTGAAAGCAGCGATTTCGGCTACACAAATCCTTTCAAGGTCTTCTTGCGGAGGCGCTTCACGAGGAGGTGGAGGCGGTGGGGTCTGTAAGGTACGATTTGGGTTACCTAACGTCAAGTCTGGTGAATGGCGATTCGCATAGGGGTTATTGTGAGCACGGGGGTGGTTCGGACCGCCATATCCGTATGGATCGAGTCCTGTTTGGGGCGCAGGATAGCCTTGCATGTTTGGGGCTTGAGGATATCGAATGTTATGGGATGGATATCCTATGGGGGGATTCCCTGTGGCTTCATAGTACACTCCATTCCCATGATGATTCAAAGAAGGCATCTGAGCTGGCTCTGGATAGCCGTGGGCATATCGAACCACTGGATGGCCATTCAAACCATCAGAAGCTAGTCCTCGAGAAGAAAGGTTTGTCGTCCGATGTCTTTGACGTTGAATATTTGGAGCAGACGCCGGCGGATTCACAGGCGCTACAGAAGCACTGTCGGACGGTTCAGTGTCATCAAGCCAGCTGCTTTCGCTGTCGCTGTAGTATTGTCTACTCTTCTCCGAAGAAGCGTCGGTTTCTACCGTGGCTTTCTTGCCTTCATTGCGGTGGCGGATCGACCTTCTATGTGCTGGGGGCTTTTTTTTAAGCATATTGACGATCTCGAGTCTTCACGTTAGAAATTACTAAAAAGGGGTCCAGATGGCGGAAATACTGGCAAGAGGGAAACTGTCAATGAGAGGTGAAAAAGAAGAAAGAACCGGTTGACAAAAGGAAGCCTTGACGACATCTGTAAGAAAGGCGCCCCAGATGACCCTACTGTGGCGTTTCAATCTCACCCTCCCACCAGGAGACATAGCAGTGGAATGGTTGTAGTCTGGCAAGGCAGTTTCAACACCGTGGACAAATAACTGCGGATTATTTTCCTGCTTGTTTGGGCATTCCGACTGCTCGCGGCCGAACAGGCAGCAAATAAGCTTTGCATCGTTAGGATTACGGATACTGTCGCATCTTTTAGGCGCCAAGGTTTCCGCCTCCATTTCCGTCTTCAAAACAAGTGTATAAAGATGTCTGCAGTCAATTAGTGCTTACAGCGCCACCAAAGCCTAATTTCCTTATCCCATGACCCTCTCAACCACAGACTCGTGTGGCGGGGGAAGGGCAACCTCCACAGAGATGAACCAGAGCAAGGTTTCGATGTTCAGCAATTCAACTCAAGATGGTCTCGCCAAATTGTGATGAATCAAGAGCAGATGTCTTGGCCCAGAATCATGCATCAGGCTGCCAGTACCTGGGTCCTGGAGATGGAGATCAAAATGTTGTCAGCAGCAACGGCTTGCAATTCAACGATCGTAGTGATCACCGACAGTACATTACATTCGCATTGAGCTTGCAAGCTGGCGGGCCAGGAATACCGTCGGTTTGGAACTTGGCTGAAGCATTAAATCTTTCAAAGACCGAGTCAACTGAGCCAACCAGTAAGTGAAATGATTGTAGTGATGAGCTTTCACTGACCCTGTAACGAAGCAACTGTCTTAATAGATTGGCTGATGCGCCAAGAGAGTTCTCCTCTAGACGTTAATCGTCAACATTTGGATATCATTAGCCAAAGGACACCCGATACAGGAAAATGGATGCTTGCAAACAAAGAGTTACAACAATGGAGGGACTCTTCTAACCTTCCTCATCGCTGCATTGGGATGCATGGAATATGTAAGTAAAATACTTATGTCATTAAACTAGAAGACTTGTGCTAAAAAAGAGGATTTTCAGTGGGCTCAGGGAAAACAGTACTTGCGTTTGTACCACATAACCTCGATGCTTGGACTGCTGTGCTGACATAGGATGTTTAGGTCCCTTATAATAGACACATTAAAGCGTGAGCTTCAAGAGGAGAAAGACTCAGCTTGCATCTACTTCTACTTTCATGAATGTGATGAGAAGTCGCCCCCGGTGGCTCGAATCTGGTCAACATTACTATTACAACTCCTGCAAGACCCGGCTAGCAAGCATATTTCTGAATCCCTGAAAGTCAAGTTCAACAACTCTTTCCGCGGCTCGGCTCCAATCCATCCACTAGAGTACTTTGACTTGTTTAGAGCTCAATCCTCGTTATTCAAAACGGTCTACTTAGTGATCGATGCTCTGGATAGCTGTACAAACAGCCAAGGTGAAAGAACTCGGCAAATATTACAAGAAGCTCTTCGGAAGCTTCCAGAAAACGTTCGGGTTCTTTTCACCTCTCGACGTGGGTCGTTAATTCAGGACCTCGATGTCAATTATAAGATAGAGGTCACACCTTGTGCGCAAGATATAAGAAGCTACGTACAAAACCGGATAAACGTGGATACAGAACTTCGCCGGGTACTGGAGAACATAGATCATCAGAAAATGGTTATTGATAAGGTGACTGAATTGACTTCGAGAAGTGGAATGTATGCCGCGAGATATTCCCACCCTGGGCTCCGAGAAGACTAATTTATAACAGGTTCCTTCTAGCTAAGCTGCACCTACATAATCTCGAAAAGCAAGGCACTTTAGCAGATATAAAGCAGGCCCTGCAACAGCTTCCTGAGACCTCATCTGGTGCCTTCGAGATCTCTATCCGAAAGATCCTTCGTGCCGAAAGTCCTTACGAAACTGATCTTGCGAAACACGTTTTCACTTGGGTGGTCCATGCAAAAGCTGGCTTGACTGTGGATCAGTTACGGGAGGGTTTCGCCATACAGAAAAGCAATGGTTATCTATACCAAGACTCACTACCGCCAAAGGACACCATCATATCCTGCTGCGCTGGTCTGATAGTTGAGGACTACGAAACAAATACCTTGCGGCTAGTGCACGAGTCAGTCAAGGACCACTTGCAGAAACATAAAGTCCTTCTTCAGCAGCCTGGATCAAGAATAGCAAAGATATGCTTGACCTCTCTTTTGATGAGGGAATCTAGAGAGCCGCCAAGTTCATTGCTCGCCTATGCCGCAAAGTATTGGTGCTCGCACCTTTCCAAGCCATTAGAGGCAGAGCTGTTGCAACTGCTCAAGGCTTTCTTATCAGAGAGAGACAGATTAGAGAACGCCTTTCGAATGCTTCGGGAAGTTCCTGGACTGTCATTTCATGGAATTACGGGTTTGCATGTTGCGGTATGGTTCAACCAGGTCTCTTGGATTAAAGGTCTTCTAGGATCGGGCGCGGACATCAATTCTCAATGCTCAAATGGCCAGACTCCTTTGCATTGGGCCGCCATTCTTGGAAGATACAGGATCCTTTCCTTCTTGATTCAGACAGCTGCAGATACAAACATTCAGGACAAAAGTGGCGATACCGCTCTGCATAAGCTTCTCATGGGGCCCATGGCTGGAGGAACGCGCGCTGTACAATACCTTATCCGTGGGGGTGCTAGGATAGATCTGAAAGGAAGCAAAGGGTTGACGCCCTTATCGTCTGCTATCCGTTACGGGCCGACATCAATAGCACTCCTACTCGTCGACAGTCAACAAGACGTCGATGCTGAGGTAACGGAAGGGTGGACATCTTTGAAAGAGGTCTTTTACCATGCACACGAAATGATCCATAGGTTGGGTCAAAAGGGCAAAGGCAAACCCCCTGATGATGGATGGACGCCCCTGAGAGAGGCAGTAAGGACCCATGTCTCTTGTTTGATCAAGTCCCTTCTACAAAAGGGTGTAACCCTCAACCGTGCTACAAGTGATGGTTGGCTCCCAGTGCTTCATCTGGTCAAGAGCGGCAATTCAGATGTACTACAGAAATTACTCGAGCGACAACCTAACCCAGCAAGTGCCAACCAGCGAGATACAAACGACGGGAGGTCTGCTCTGCACTGGGCGTTTTACTACAAACGCTATTCTGCAATCAAACTGTTACTCAAACACGGGGCAGATGTCAATGAAAAGGACCCCGAAGGATCTACGCCGCTGATTCATGCTATTCGGGAGAAGAACGAAGACTTGGTCTGGTTACTGATCAAGAAGGGCGCCCAGGTTAACCAGAAGGATGGTAAAGGTTGGCTACCGTTGCACCACAGTATTGATTGCAAGAGCAAAGATATAGTTTGGCTTTTGATCGCGAACAGGGCAAACGTCAAGCTGAGACAGGCCAACGTCCCGAGTGTTCTTGGTCTGGCTTTACGAAAGCTCGAGTACTCCATTGCTTGGTTGCTTTGCCAGGCTGGAGCCGACATCAACGAAGTTGACAGTGAGGGCAAGACTTCATTACATCGAGCCTGTCTTCATGAACGGGTGACGGAGGTAGAGTTCCTTCTCAGCAATGGAGCTGATCTCATAGCTAAGAACACAGCGGGAGCCACAGCTTTGCACTATGCTGTACTCGGTGGCCGAGTAAAGATACTGGAGCTCCTTCTATCGCAGAGTGCCGCCAGACAGGTGATAGACGAGCCAGATGGGGAGGGTAACACGACACTGCTACTAGCAATCTTGCAAAGGAACGAATCCATGTTACAAAGCCTCGTTACCAGCGGGGCATCGTGCGAATGCCAGGACTCGGCTGGTCTGACGGCTCTTCACCTTGCTGCAAGCCTCGGATTCAATCCTGGCCTCGAGCTGCTTTTGCCTCGATTGCGCGATATCGACGAGATTGACAATCAAGGCTACAACGCCATCCATCATGCTGTCAATAGCAAAGCGGCGGGTAGAAACACGATTGGACTACTTGTGGAAGGGGGAGTGGATATGGAAGCCCAAGATCACTCGGGGCTGACACCGCTGATGTTGGCCGTCCATCTTGGGAAGGTTCCAAAAACCCGGGAACTCCTAGAACAGGGGGCAAACGTTCATGCTAGGAACGATCGCGGCTGGTCAGCTATGGACCTGGTTGATTCTCAGAGATACCAGAGCAGGCAACATAGTCTGATAAGAACGTTTCTTCTAGGAGGTCCGATCTCTGATGAGGAATTTATATACTGAATACAATGTTAACCCTACGGTGTCAGAGAAATAGCCGTGATAAACATAAGAGACAACATAGCTTGGTCATTTTATTTCAATTTAGATGAGAACTTAGGCTAATTTACTTTGCTAACTTGAGTCCTAGAGGACATTTCTCCTGTTATCCACCTGGCCTACTCAAGCTAGCCAGTTCCTAATCATGATTGAGTAAAATTAAATGTCCCACCGTTGAAACTTCCATTCAACTGCGTGGCTGTATCGTCGGCAACATTTTGGTCTCCCTTTCCTGTATGGACATACTGCTTCCCAACCCCAACATTGTGCAGTGTCACCACAGCCTCTCCTTGCACATCCCGCTTCGTTCCAATACTTGTTGGATCACGAGTCTGCTGTCTGACAACATGATCCAGTGTGAGAACCTGCAGATCTGCAAGAATCTCTTCAACCAACGCGTTGGCTTTGTCGACCTGAGGAAATGACCTCAAAGCCTTTACATACCTCTGCGTCCGCGTCGCACCCGTCCGGGGAACCATGCTTTCAAATATCTGATAAAGCTGTGCGGCTCTTTCGCTGCATGCTTGTAGAACAGCTTCCAGAGCGGCATATGATGATTCCGGTTGGCAGTCTTCTTTTATGCGTTCAGCCGCCATGTTGAGGCTACTCTGAATCAGTGGGAGGCGAGCAGCCGCATCGCGCAGATGGGGAGGTAGGCCTGAAGAGTCTTTGGCGGTCTTGTATAGTTTGATAGAGGCTTCGATGAGAGCTATTGCGCCGGTGACAATACCCAGTACTTCTGCGCCCGACATGTTTGGATTGAAGTTCTTCAAGTCTTTCGGCAGGAGGTACAACGTGGAGCCTGGTATAGCGCGGAAACGAAGATGCAAAGACGGGTCTTGGCAGCACTGATACAGAGCCCTGATGCTTGCCGTTGGTATTTGCTTCCCTTGACGTTAAAAAGAGTTTGGAAATTACAACTAAATCATGAAAATCTTTCTTTCTTCCCATGTATTATTCTGCCTGGGCGGGGCTATGCCTGATAATAAGGTTTCCATCTTGAATTATACTTTTCAAGGCGGGGCTATGCATGCAGTCAGCATGTAGTCCTTGATGCTGTGCACAGCCACGCAGCACACCTTTTGTGGGCAAATAGCCAACCTTAGAGCCTTGTGACGAGCGCTTACAGACTGGGCCCAACAGGGCATTCCAGTGTGGTTTTTTAGCTTCTCCATACTAGATGTATATTAATGATGACTAGGGAGCTTAAGCAGCGAGAATACCAACCTCCAGTTATTCTCTCTTCCAAAATCCCAGATATAGCAAGCTACGGAGAGGCTGATACGATTGGCCATATTTACTGTCTCATTCACCATACCCATTACCAGATAACAATCTACAATCATGTACAGCGCCGCGGTAACTAAGCCACAAGTTCTCAGATCTCTTGACACCGTCATATTTGTTCACGGTCAAGCGATTCTCTCATGCGGCTTAGACGAGGGCGCTCCCGATATACCTCAAGCCTTTCTTATCATGTCGAAACATCTCCCAATCATCGGGCATGTTTTTGGCTCCGTGAGGACCCAACTCAAATCTACCAACGAAGAGACAGAACAAACCAAAGAGATGTACTTGGTTATTAAACAGGTAGCCGACGATGGCTGTGCGCAGCTGCGAGCTCTTGAAATTCTCTTCGACATAGTTAAGCAAGACGGCAACAAGATGGAGCGCTATGCGTCAGCTGTCAAAGGCTGCGATGGCAAAAGGGTTGAGACCATCATGGTGGAGCTTCTGACAAGTATGAGTCTCATGGCTGTTGACCCTTTTGTAAGTCAAGAGGAAGCGAAGCGTCTGCTCGAAATCCTCGATGAAGTGAAGAGCCTTCCTCCATCTCTTGAAGAAGACGGCAGCGCCGGGATTGTGCTGAATAACAGTGGATCGGGCAATCAGTTCTATCATGGTGGAAAGGGGAATCAGAACCATTGCTCTGGCGGATTTCAAGTAAACGGTGATAACCAGAATGCCAGATATACTTATGCGGAGAAGTCTAAAGTTGATGAGGTATGATAAGGTATGACAAGAATACATTCTGTGGAGGGTTATGCAATCGTCAGCTACTAGTCGAAGCAAAAGGGACTTCTGATGAGGTTATGCAGAGACGACTCGGTACCGAAACCTGTACCCTGATAAAACTAGCTCGCGCAATAAATCTGCAGTTGGGCAGGATCGTATAGGCTCATGCAAAAGCCAGGTGCTTTGTCATTCAAATAACGAAAGGACACCGCCGTTTAATGACGTTGGTTCAAGCTGATCACGGAAAAACATAAGACCATTCCAAATTTAAGACTAACGTATTTGATAAGCGAGCGACGCAGACAAGCGAGCGACGCACTTTTCTACACACCCTTTATCATCTAGATAATTAAACTACCACAAACCATCTAATCAATTAAAATCAGTCACTATACTCTTCTCCAGATACCTCCGGAACTACCTGACATGTCCTTGCATTATGCCCGGTCTTGCCGCATACACCACATCGCCGAACACCCGGTCCAACTGACCTTCCTCGACCACCACTTCTCGATGATTCGCCTGCTACCTGCGTATCAACGTCTATCTGATCAATTACCTGTGATACCTCCTGTACAGTTGCAGTATCTCCTTTCATTACTCTAGTTCTTTTTGACCTCCGGCGCCGGCTTAGCTTCTCATTTCCCTCCCGAAGGTTTCGTATCTCATTTCTCATAAGGGTAGTCTCATATA